>JASGXE010007196.1:0-87778 GCA_030068105.1 Sinentomon sp. SZTP_YWyxl
CCTTAGAATGATATCGCTCTGGACGGAATTTTTTTAATTTTTGAAGGGTAACTCCATTCGTATTTCTAAGAACATATTTTGAACACCATGAATAGAAATCATCAGCTAGTAGAAGAAACAGTCAACTGCGAGAAAACCCTCATTTGTGAATATTGGGCTGGCTACAAACCATCCATGAAATCATGATCAAACCCTCAGCATAAAAAAACACCAATGTCGCAATCATTTTTTCCATGATCAACTTCAAATAAGGCTAAACTGTGGTCGTTTTTGATGTAGAATCAGACATCTGAACAGAAGGGTGGTTGCAGTCAGCCACGAATGGGTGGGAATAATTGGATATTGACCTGTGGATAATTTTTTTACCATGGTGATCGAACTGAGGCAAAAAAAGACATTTAAGGGTAAACCCTATGCGTCAAACGTTTTTGTTTGTTGGTTTTTTTTTAATTTTGCAGGTGAAAAGAGCAGAAAAATGATGAAGACTGACATATTGACATGTTAATTTGCATGCCTTACACTGGATTTACAAGCAAAAATAGTTGCAAAAAGAACCTCCGGGGAAAAATCTCCTCCTAAACTTTGGCAGAATGAACCCATATTTCACCCTGTTCAAGAGAAATACCTTGTCCAAAAGATATAGAGCCACTTTTGCTGATTTGTTACTGGATTTAACAGCATATGCGTTACCATACCTCTAAGAGCCTAATATTTAGCTGCTTTTATGTGATTGCAAGCCTATAAAAGCTGTTCCCCCAATTACGCAGCAGTGCTTGAAAATGAAAAGGTCTCTAATTTTTGTTTCATTATGAAAATTGGTCCAGTAAAGCAATTTTGAACATTTTGCATGAAAATTTGGTGAAGATGCGTTTGAATGCTTTTTGAAAAAAGAGAAATGCAAGAAAACCACAAATGTTTGTGTCCAGAATGCAAGAAAACCAATGTGACAGTGTGGGGTAATCGGCTCTATCTCGGAAAGTATTTAAGTTACAGAAAATCTGAAGAGACTTTCAGAAATGGCAAAGCTAAGGCTACAACATAAGCATAAAAAGAAAAAAACATCTTTTTCACTTTTTTGCAAAACACTGTGATTTGCTTCCCCCCAAAACCCAAAGTCAAGAAAATAAACGACCCGAGTCGAATGATGAAACAATATCAACAGAAATATGGATGAAGTTGAGTGTTGCAAAAAACAAATGCGATTGAACAAGACGAAGCAATCTTGAATCTCGATCTTGCAAGCTGCAAAGATCAGGTCAATTTCAGCATTCGCAATGGTGATCCACTTTGAAGATGACATGTCAATGTTGAGATTGCTGAAGGTATTGGAAAATGGACGAGAAATCTTTCTTCCCATATCCACGTTCGGCAAGCGTCCTGAATAGCTGATGAGAAAGAGCGCCCAGGAATATTGCAGAAGATGATTGAGCAGCAATCGTCTGAGCAAGAGAAAGATCCTTGGCAATCAGATCAACCATAAAACCAGCCTAATAGTAGTAGGAGAATAAATGGGAAGCGAATTGAAAAGTAATTGCCAGGAATTAGGGAAACAGGCGTGAAAATCCTGATCATGTAACATGTTCTACATGCAAAGGAAAAGAAATAACAGGTTTAAAAATTTTGTCACACAACAAGAAATCCAAAGGGCAATGGAATAATCGCCAACTAACAGGAATAGTCACCGACACATATTTCAACATATTTTGATTATTTTGAAGCCATTCTTTGCGTACGAGCCCTTATTACACATGAGAAACAAAGCAGATTTGAAATCTGAAATGACGTTGCCCAATTAATGTGAAATAGGCACGGAATTTCTGATGCTGGTGGGAGTCTGGACTAATTATTGGTGGATGCTGAAATTGATCATCCTGATTGGTCGGCTTGAGAGTACAGAACTCTAGAGCAGTACAAGCACTGAAACCCAATGGACTTACTGCTGATTTTAGGTGGTCCACACGAAGTCATCTTCGTCTTCTTCCTCGTTATTTTTTGTAGTTTTGTCACAATCTCTACAAACTGCAGAAAATGATTTTTTTGGTATCCTCTAAATCCATCACCAGGACTCATTTTCACTACAGAAACAACCTACAACATTAAGAGTGATGTTCGTTTCCCCATCAATGTGAAATTCGCCCATGATAGTTGGTGTCCTGTGTACACGCTTTATTCGTACAGTTTTATCCATCCAAAAATTTCAGAATTTATGATGCCTGCATAAGTCAGGACTTAGCCGTGCATGCTGAAATTGCTGCACTCTGATTGGTCAGTTTGAGAATCCTGAACGAGTTCTGAAAATCGATGTTTTTTTTTTTTCGAGCGGGTGAAACTGTGCCTTCACAGTCATGCACGGCATCCCTGAAAAAGTGTCCGGTTGTTCTATACTCAGCATGACGTATGGGCTGGACTGCTGTCTATTTTCCGATGAGATAATGATATGATGCTGGCCATAATGTAACCTTGGGCAGAAACCAATGAAGGCAATCAGAGCACGTACATCAAAAGGCAGAAATCTACAAAAATGTGAACCAGAACATAAAATGAAATGAGGTGATAAGAACCTGGTAGTCATTGGAAGATGGTACACCAGGCATAATTCCTGGTACTGGACTGTATGTTTCGCTTGACCAATTCCGTCCTGATCCATTGTTAATTATGTCGCTCAGCACATGTGGATTTAGGCCCAACCTGGAAGAAGTGGAAGAATGCAAAACAAAGCCTTGGAATAAAGGCTAACGAGGGATAATTGCAGTGTTGCCCAAAAGTTTTTGGCCATCGGAAAAAAAAATTATTCTGTGCACAACATGTTTCGGGGTGTCATGCTCCAGTTGTCAGATGCAGGTCGCATGAGCAGACGACATGCTGTTGAGGCTCGACCTGGACCAGACGATGAGAGCATGCTGCCCCGAAGATTAACAACTTAAAAGAGGAAGAAAAACAATGAGAAGATGTCAGCTAAAAGATCGTTTAACACTTTGATATGAACTTTTTCTGCAACTCTCATCAGTGATCGAAAAAAATCAATGAACTTTCAGACTTTCGTAAAAAGCAAAAAGTTAAAAATGCGATTTTCAGATTATCATAGGCAAAGAACAAATTGACAGGTGCGACTGAAATGCTGAAACTGTTTTTCTTGCTTGTCCTGGTGGAAGTCCGCTTGTCCTGCTGTTAATGGTTAAATTGGTTAGGTTATTGCTAGATTTGGTTATCATAACCTAAACTAACCCAACCTAACCCTAACCTGGCCATTACCAGCAGGACAAGCAAGACAAGCAGGTTCAGCATTTTAGTCTCTTCATAAATTGGCAAGGTAGTCAACATCATGTAATCCTGGGTGAAAAATGAATGCATGATAAACTAACCGTATGCCAAGATTCATTGCCTCAGATGTGCCGATCATGTGGATTGCAAGAAGCATGTTGTTGCAGAGTTTAGCAATCTGTCCAGATCCAACAGCTCCGCAGTGAAAAACTTTTAACCCCATGCAAAGCAGGGTAGGCTCTAAGATCTTGACATTCTTTGCATTGCCACCAACCATGAATGTCAATCTCCCTTCCTTTGCAGCAATTACCCCTGCAAATAAACAAAAAAAAAGAGACTTATGACTAGAACCCTTTCGCTGCCATGTCTTTTTTTGAGTAATCCCTTCGCTGGGGGGCCATCATGCCGTTTTTTTTTGTTTCCTCCAAAAAAATATTTCGGGCCAAAAGGTCAAACGGTGCAACTTTTAGAAGAGGGGTACCATTGTGCCCTGATGGCACATCTTTTAAATATTTCATAGTATGCCTGCTGCTGTGCCATTAGGATACCCAGGTACCCCCTAAACAGTCTCTGGGCACCATTGGGATGATCAGATATCCATTCTATTGGGCCATTTACCAACAGGGTCATCATAGATACATTGTTCATTAGGTATACCTAGATACCTTAACCAGCACTGGACAAGTCAATGGGGTGCCTGGAAACCCCAATGGCAGCGAAAGGGGTGCCTGGAAACCCCAGTGGCAGCGAAAGGGGTTTGAGTTTTGTTGGAAAGGCAACAACACAAACTGCAACATTCACATGAATCCTCATGCCACATCACACGAGTAGATCCAAGATGATTTTTTCCTGTTGATAAAGGTGAGTGAAATGTGTTTTCAAGAGTGTTTTCGTTCTGTGTTTTGGACTTCAAAGAGTTGTTTGGTGGTCCAACACCATCTTCTGCATCTTTTTTAGTCACAGCAGGTGTGCAGTTTGTGGAGAACGACCTTGGAATTCCAAGCCACTCTACCGTGCTTAGCAGTTTCCCGAACCGACCATGCCTCTGCAACACATCTGCACAGGCAACTTTTATCCTGAAACCCTATCGTCCTCAACCCTTCCTGTCCTCATCCTGAAGGGCTAATGCATAAATAAAAGACAGTTCGACCATTAGGATTATGGCAAGTTGGAACACTAGATGACCAAGCAAAAATCACATCTGTCACTCAAGCACGTGACCTTCAAGCCTAAAAATGCTAAAGCATCAAGCCAGAAGGTGAGAAAAGGGAGAAAGGAAAATTTGCCCTCATATGATGCTCTCACTCACCACCAGTAACTGGTGCATCCATGAAAATAACTCCCTTTTTCGATATCTCCCTCTCCAGTTCCCGTGCCACTTCCGGATCTATTGTGCTGCTGTCAATCAGCATTGTACCTTGCTTTGCATGCCTGCAAGTGAAGTAAAAATTTGGATAAATACATTAATTAAAAAAGATGCTGCGTTGTGATGAAGTTGATGATCAGGCCGGGGCAACTCGATTTTAGAACAGATACATTTTGTTTGCTTGCCCTGTTTGTTTTTTTTTTGTTTGGTTAGAAGTTGTGATGAGGAATTTCCCTTCATTTGGATAAATAGGTCATTGTCCATGTACAAATAAGAAAACATTTCTGCCCCCTTTTCAAAACGCATTTTGTTTTTGCATGCTGAAACTGTTTGTTTTTCTGAGTTCTCATAGAGCGTTTTTGCTTGGTTTGTGATCCCGAAAATTGGTTTCCTGTTTGTTCTATCATCTGAGGTTTAGTTCGATTCCCACTCCTGTGTTCAGACCCAAAAACCCAAGCTTACATGGCCTGTACATTACAGTTCAGGCCAGTCGCTGCAGCAATTGTGTGGGTCAAGGCAGCAATAGCAAACATTCCAATGATGACCTTCAAAAAAGCAGGAACAGCACCCTCTTTGTGACATCGTCGCTTAACCTCTTCCAGTCCAGAGTGCCACACTCTGGCACTCATATGAATGCACAGCAAAAACCAAATACATTGTTTATGCATTGGCACAAAGACCAGAAATGCAGAAGGGGTTCATGTTTAGGAGGAGCAGAGCGCCCCATGTGGTGCCCTGGACTTTCGAGTTCAGGCCACACATGGTGTCTGGTCAATATGAAGTGGAAAGCAGAGTGCCACATATGGCGTCCTGGACTTGGTGACAAAGGAGCTGATTTCAATTGGTTTAAAAAAGTTGGGGCTCAGCTGGAATCGCCACCTGTTGCGATAAGAATCATGTTAGGCTGGTTGGAGGCCACGTGGAGCAACTAATTTGCAAAGAAACGCCTGGCTGATTTTCACCAGCCTCAGTTAAAACTAAAAGCGAGCAATGATGGAAGATTGGATTCCAACTCCGTCGAACATGTCCATTTTTGACCAGTGCCATACGCTGGCGCTGGTCAAAACAGGAACAACAACGAATGTTGCACTTGGATGACTGGCATGTTTGCCTGAGCCCAAAACAATGACGAAAATGCACAACACCAGCAAATGGGCCAAAAACATGTAAAATTACATCTGCACTCGGACCGAACCGTGGAAATCAACTTCCCGCATAACAGTTTTTGAAGCTATTTTCCACTATTTTTCACACAAAAACCGAAATTAAATTGTTTAAAACTTTCCCATTCCTGCAAAATACTTTTTCGCAATTCTTGCCAAAAAAATGTCCTCATTCTTCAGAGAAAAATAGCTGCTCTTACCTGTATTTCGTTTTTTAGTTTTGTGCAGAATTAATTTCAATTTTGTTTTTTAGTTTTGTGCATTTGATTTCAATTGTTATATTTTGCAATGTTCAACTTCTGACTTATTTCGTTCACTGGGAAAAAATAAATTAATTAATCGGACCACTATTATAGACGGCGGTCCAACCCGCCCGTCACGCTGTGTATTGAACGTCCGGACATCACGCATTCGTACCATCAGGCACGCCGATTTCGGGAATGGATGCGACTCACTAATATTGCTCTCTATTGAAAAGTTCTTGGCAGATTTGAATGATTTTGGTGTTGAATGAAAGCTAATAAAATGCCGATTTCAATTTCATAAAGAAGTTCCACTATTTCAGCATATAAAGTAACCAAAACGTTCTTGGGAAGCAAAGCCTGTTTCCAAAACGCCAAAATTTTCAGTGCGCTATTTTCCTGAATCGACTGCAGCGCAAAATTTTCCGTTGCAACATGGGTTTCACCTGCTGCAAAGTTGTGCACAAATACCTGACCTACATTTTGACACCAAAATCATCGAAATCCGAGGCCATTTAACCGAACATTTCTCCTTCCAAAACAGCTGCAATTTTCAATCACCATCACACATTTCTGTTGAACGACGCCAACAAGCGGAGCGAAGTGAAGCTGCTGCACTTTGGGGATCAATTTTTGCTTGGCCTGGGTTTGACAAGGATCGATAGATATTTAACTGTTTCTAAACATACCGCGAGGCCACAGTCATTTAAAAATATCCATTTTTTGGTCTTTCGGGAACATGCCGTTCAGAACCCGTTTTTTAACTTTACCATATCAATAACAACTTTTGTTTTGTGTACCACTTGTGGTGTTACCCATCTTGGCCACGTGTTTTGTTGGCCTCACAGGAGGACGCCAAGCAGGGGTGTTATAAAAATTTGAGTTCCGTTGTCAAACTTTGAACTTCATTTGGTGGGTGGTGTGGTTTGTTAGAATTTGGTGGTGCGGGCAGTTAGAAGGCACATAGCAACGAAAGGAAAAGTCATCGGCTTACCGCGGCCTGAAAAATGAAGTAGGCCAATGCACGGCAGGAAACAGTCTCGCTCTGTAACACAGAAAAGTGCATTGCAGTTTTGATGCAACTCTGGAAGCATGGGAGTGGAGGTTGTTCCAATTCGAATGGATAAACACCTGCAGCAGGCAGCCTGCCCGATCTAAACCTGAAATATGTGGAATATATTCCACAGATTTCAGGTTTAGATCGGGTGTTTAGATCTGGTTTCTCCGGTGGGGCTATAGCCCCACCGGAGAAACCAGCAAATGACAGGGGTTGTCAAGTGACTTTTGGCAAACCCTGAGTATGCTATCGAAATGTGCCGTGATCTGTCAAAATTTTCGGTGGGACATCCAAAAAATTAACAGATTTGTAGAAAGGTTCTTCTTTGGCGTGTACTTTTTAGTTTTTATTTTTCAAGGGTGTTAGATTTGCATGGTCAGCATTCGGCTATCCAATGTAAATACCCTTTAATGATCATGGCCCAATTAAATTACCCCGCACAGATCCTGAAACATTGTGGCCTTATCATTGTTTTTAGACGATTAATCCCATTCGTCCACCATGCCTCTCCATCCCCAGAATCCCAAAAACAAAACACAAAACAAAAAATTCTTATCACATCTTTAGACCTTCCGAAGATTAAACGTTATCCGGCGACCCAAACGTGGCACCCACGGACAATCTGGGAACAACGCCTAAAATGGTGTTTTTCCCATTTAAACTGTTGCCTCCGAATTTTCTTTCTTTCTTTTGCTCTTATTGCTCTATGTATTGGCTGTAAAAATAAATAGGGCCAGATTCCAACAAAGCTTGATGAAAGCGTCAGATTGGAACCCTGGTCATTACAGTCTGTCCAGTCTATAAGTTGAGCTCTATCAAACCTTTTTCTCGAGTAATCGGGGATCTCCAAAATGCAACCGCTGTGTGTTTCTTTCGAAGTCTAAAGAAGCTCAAAGGGTTCATTTGTATTTGAAGCAATTTAAAATTATAGCAGTTTCACTGCTGCCACGGAAACCTTCAGCGCAGTTGCCAACACGTTCCACAACTTTTGACGGTTTATCTCACTGAGCACCGTTATTTTCTCGGTATAAGAATACTCTCTCGGGTTCAAACCGATAAACGAAATCCAGAAGGCAACGCGTAACGTAACACTCGCCTGTTTCGCATCCCGACTCGCACGAAAAAAATCAAGAACTTACCAATCCCAGGAAATGAAGAGCATTGATTGCAAGGAATTCACCCATTCAATGCCACGAAACCGGATTGGAGCAGATACAGCATAGACACACGAATAGGTACTATTGGAGTGCCCTGCGACTCTTTCACGTGTCCAGAACAATCCGAAGCAGGCAAAAGAAATCTGCGGGGCCAACCGCAGTCAGAGCTCAACTTTAACTGGATAGACTTTTAAATGGGGTCTTTAATTTCAGAAACAGAAAACTGACGGAAGAAAAAAAAGTTCGACGCTCTTTCTACCATAGCACCACCCAAGCTGTGGTTTCTCGGTTTATTTGCGTGAAACAGTCATATTATTTTATCGCTGTGGACAAATTAACGGGAGCTATAAGTGTTAGAAACTTTAATTTTTACTCCTGCACTTTTCCATTTAAAACCCAATGGTGTTCAACAATATTTTTCATTTCTCTGCTTTCACTTTGCTCCCTTAAATTTGTGCAAGGCGTTATAATACCTTCGCCTTCGCCGGCAATTGCCGGCGCAGCCGGCTAGTTAATTGTATAAATTGACAACGGTGAGATCTTACAGTTTTATGCCCTGCACTCTGAAACATGCTGGGACCTGAAATTCATCTGAAGCATTTCTAAAACTTCATTTCAGCGGCTCCAAAATCATCAATGCCCAAGACGGCCCCGATTTGGCACTCTTTTTTCACTAACCATGCCACCCTCCCACCCCCACCAACAATCCTACCCTCTGCCGTAACAGGACTTTGGCAAATGTGACTTCATCCGACACTTGAAATAGACGGACGATTTCCCAAACAAACGACAGCTTTGCAGACGACTGATTTACCGCTGATTCCTTGCTGAACGCCTGCACTGGCAGGTGAAATAATAATCTCTTCTTCAATCATGCAGGTGAAATAATAACCTCTTCTTCAATCATGCAGGTGAAATAATAATCTCTTCTTCAATCATGCAGGTGAAATAATAATCTCTTCTTCAATCATGCAGGTGAAATAATAACCTCTTCTTCAATCATGCAGGTGAAATAATAATCTCTTCTTCAATCATCACAGATTGGTATGCATCTTTTGCCTCATTACTTTGTGTGATAATTCCTTTTGCATCTTTTTGATCTACAGTGGCTGTTCAATATCAAGTGAGAGTGATGTCATTGTGTTGTCCCCTTTGCTTCAACAAGCCATGTTCTTACTTTATTCAAAGAAAATGGTTGCTGCACAGCACTCTGGTCAAATTTCACAGGAAATGCTCCACCCTTGTCATTTTTGCTGCATTTGTAGCCTACTTCTTGAATTAACCCGGCGGAAAATGGTTTGTTTCCAGAATGTCCGACGAAAGGGAAGTGGTGTGGTTTTGTGTGGCCGCTAGGGAAAAAGGAATGTATTCAATCCAATGGGTTGGAGGACATTCTTCTCTTTCAATAGCAGCTGTTTTCTGATTTTTTCCAATTTTGGTAATGGCGAAAGGCGATTGTTTGGAAAAGTGTACACAAAAAGCCATCAAAATTGAGCTGAGAACATTCACATGAAGACTGGACGGTCGTTGAGTGCAAAGGTCATTGCCCGGCAACCGGGAATCTGGGACAACACCAAAAACATCAACAGTAAGAGATCTCATAAAATTTGCTGAGATTTATGGGAAAGATTCGTGTTTTCCGTGGGAAGTTAGTTCCCAACATTGATTTCTGCTGAACAACAAACAGACAGACGCAATAAATTGAGGGTGATTACCACCTGGGCCAGAAGAGCCATTGGATGCGAACTGCCTCAAATGTTCAAAACTCTCACTGGCTAAGCAATGGTTTTTCCTTTTCCGTAAAAAGAAACATGTGAAAAGCATGCGTTTTCTCCAAGCTAAGATCGATACAAAGGAAGCAGAGGATATTTTGATGCACCCCTGCTAAAACACCCTGTAGCACCTGTCTACGAGTGAGCAGAATTGTAAAACCGAGTGAATCAGTGCAGAAGGGGACTGATTTGATAAATATCACCAAGCCAAGAAAATGGATGAAGAACACAGAGAATAATCTCACAACTCTCACTTGATTCTGAACAGCCCACGTATTAAAACTCCATTCATAAATCAAAATCAGGAAATACTCTGACACAGAACTCACTCGACCAAGTTACTCTTTCCAATGTAGAGATTTTTTACATCGGACGAATTTGGCAACATGGTGAAAATTTTGTCAGATCGCTCAATGACTTCACGAGCCGAGTTTGCTGGTGAGGCACCCAACTGCGTTAGCTCATCCACCTTGGCGGATTGTTCATCATAGACGACAAGTGATTCACCCTAAATAAAAATAAAAATATCAATACCAGGAAATTCCAGGTCTTTCACGCATCGCTGGAAATAGGAATCTACCAGACCTGGCCATGGGGCGAGTGCGGTCGTATTCATCAGCAATTGGGAAGCCAATCATGCTGCAGTGATTAGCATTTGATCACGCCCCCTCGCAATCACATTGGCCACTTGCTGTTGTTTGGAGAAGTCCCCAATCGAGGCATCAGAGGGTGAGTTACGCCTATGTCCAAAGTTGCTTGAAAGCCCCTGTATACTTCTCTGTGGCGCATCGCAAATCCATCAGCAAAATGCACACATCATTTCCCAAAGTTCCATAAAAACGTACTTCCAGAGGCCGGAATGCAGAAACTCAACAACGCTGAGAAGTTTCTCAAGCATGGCTTCACTCAATTTTTTCCAGTTGTAAAAGCAAGAATTTAAGATACGTCGAACTTGAGGGATAGCGTAAACATGTGTTTGAGGGATACAGTCTAAACGTTTAGAGTTTCTGGTAAGAAGGCAACAACTGTTCTCCTCAGATGCAAACACTTCTCTCTTGTCAGAGCAGTTTTTTTTTTTCAGAAAACATTTCAGACCACTTTCTCAGATTTACATGCTACTTTTATCGACTTTATTTCTTAGCCAGAATTATTCCTTGGCTTCCTTTTTCCAACCTTACCAGAAGTAGCTTTCCAACCTTACCAGCAGTAGCTTTCTCCAGACGAGTGGCAGTCCATGCAACCTGGTTTTGACGAGTCCAATGACATGAACAAATCCACATTCAATGTACAAATGTACAAATTCTCACCTATCAACAAAATGTAATTCCACCCACCTTCTTCAACAAGTTGCTCGCCATTGACTTGCCCATATTGCCCAGGCCAATGAACCCTAAAAGTGATTTGGCAGACACTGCCATTTCAAGCTGGATGGAACACTCGCAATCATCCACCTTGGCAGAACACTTCTACCTTCAAAAACCACCAAAGAAAAGGAAAAAAAAACAAACACTACTTCACTGAACTAAAGAATAAAACCCAGACTATTCAATTTTGTACATATGCTGAACCGAGGTTGGGAATTTATTTTTTTTAAGTGAATGGCAAAGATTTGATCTGCAACCTCGGATTTGCGTCAATCCAGAGTTTGTGCTCCTCCGTTAATCCTGAGTTAGTGTCTCCGAAGCTATTGTAAAACAGGGTAAAGAAAATCAGGGCCCAGACACTGACTACACTGAGTGCCATGGTCGGGCGCCCCGCTGAATTTTTTCCTGACCCCCTCCCATTCAAAAATTCAGTCTTACCCTTACTGCGCCGCAAGTCATAAATTTATGACAAATTCAAAGCTCGCCATACCGGCGCATTTCCACTGTGCCGCCGAACGTAATAAATTTATGACGAAGAAAGAAAATCATGGATTGACCGACCTTTTGTATTTTTGGCGGGAATAGGGTAATCGAAATTTCCAAACATCAGAAATTTGTGACTGGAAATTCTTGACGTCGGGGATTTCTCGTTACAGCTCACTTGTTCATTCACTTCATTCCAGAGGTGCGAAAACAGAGAAGGCCCGGTAAGTTTGAATAAAGCCCACCCAATTTAACCTGCGCTGCTTTCTGCTGTATTGATGGTGTTTTTGTGGGTGTGGGGGAGTTGTCTTGGCTCTCGAATCCCATTTCGATCGCCGTATCGCACGATGACATCGCATTCTTGTATCGGAGGCAACAACAATAACACTGCAGCAAAATGACATTCAGAGAAAAATGCGTTTGAAGATTGAGGTTTCGAGTGCATCGCTGGTCCTTCTGTTTCATTTATTGCTTTGATTATGAAACAAATCACATTCTGATGAATTCTTTTTTCACAGGCTTGAATGAGAAGGTTTGAAGATTGCTCTTCTGCAAAAATGTGAAAAATTACATTTTTGACCCAAAATAGGTCGGCATTTGGGCCAATGGCACTTGTTATAAATTTATGACTCCCGGTGCCACCCTTGGTTGGTGGCAGCACTTAAAGGTTAAAACGTCCATCTTCCAATCTGTTTCTTTTGTGAAAGTCCCCTGCCTTTTGATTTGCCTGCTTCTTTTGGGTCCAAATTCCAGCTGATCCTTAACCAGCATTGTTCCGTGTTCGTCAACCATGTCCAGTTACTGTTGCTCATCTTTGGGTAAAAATAATTACAAGAAAGCAGCTCTATGCTCTCCGCCCATTGACCCCGAATCAATGTGACCGCAGTTCAGGACCTGCTATTTTGTGCAGCATTTCTCCAGCTGCACGGATTGCAGCACTGGCGGGAATGTGGGCATATACCGTGATGACCTCTTTACTGATTTCACCGCCGTCATCTGGATTTTACACCTATCACAATTAGAAAAAAAAAAAATCAGTGAATTTGAGGTTTCTGTTTCAGGCTGATAGCCTTATCTTGATAAGACTTGAGTTTTCTTCACAAATAGGGGCAGGGATTGAATCATCACAATTCAGCAAGACAAAAGGAAGGAATCCCCAGAAAATGTGTCCAATGCAGATGCTCCCATTGGTGGGAGGTTGCGATTTTTGGAGGGGCCCCTGCCAGAGGTTTTTGCACAAATGTCATTTTTGAATTTTTCAAACAGCTTCAGGATCAGATGTGGTTTGACTTCGGTCTGCTGCATATGTAGTAAGGGAGCATTTATAGGTTCAGTCGATGAATTTGAATTTGGATGGGCAATATGCTGTGCCGTGCAACATATATGAAGGGTTTGAGCTCTGGCCACCTCCATTAGACTTCCTCCTGCAGATGTCACCAGTGGGACTTGTGTTTCTTGAAATTGCCGGGGTTGCCCTGATTACCGATGGAGAGGTTTTCCCCTGACTCCTGTCCTGGACATTCCCAAACTGCTCCCCAGCCTGAGCATGACGTGCACACTGCCATTTTTGAACACATGTTCCGAAAACATTTGAACATTTTCTAGACAAAATTTGCACTTTAGGCAACGAAAAATTAGACAACAAAAATGCACTTTAAAAAAATGGGCAATGAAAAATGCACATTAGGCAACAACAAAAAATGATGAAACGGACGCAAGTGCTTGAGAACCACAGTCATTGTTGCATTTGTCAGTCAGATGTTCGCACCCACACTTCCTGAAATCAAGGTGTGTATCTCCCTTCAGATATACATCACCAGAGAGACCATTGGGTGAGACAAATACAGTTGTTTACACAATATTACCGAGTTAAAAGCCCAAAAGTAAACGAGCTGCGCTGCTCTCGATACTTTGTGTTGACCGATACCAAGTTACATGTCGCTATTTTTGAACAGTTCAGAATGGTTCGAAAAAGTTACTTGACATCATCCATTAGGGAGAACACAATAAATAGAAAAAAAGCATTTGTGGTTCCCAAGCATTTCTAACCATCTTGCAGCAACAAGGGCCTTGACTTGTGGGGACACATACAATTGCTAACAAGTGATTCTATATTCTATTCTATTTCCAAAAAGTGAAAGATGTCATTATCCGAACAAGCGAGTTCAAGTGACATAGATGATTTTGACATTCTCGGGGTTCAAGATAACAACTTTACCTCAAGTCCAAGTTTACCTCAGAGCTGCGGGATGGCTTCCCCATGAATTGAGCTTTCCACAGTCTTTCCAATACCTTCATCGATCCGAGGAGGATCTTGAATTCGGTCACCACGGACTGGTGTGCACTTTTGCAGATCTGAACTTTACAATTATCCTTGAAAACACAATTTTCCTGACTGACACAAACAATTTCTTTATCAATTTGGATTTCGGATATCCAAAATGAAGCATCAAGACGCCCCCCCCCTTCAAAAAGTGTCAATTGGCATTTTTGTCATGGCAAAAAAAATTATTTTCCATGTTCCAAGTGCAAAAAGTGTTAACTGACAGGACTTTGTAATCGGTTACTTTTTTGGAGGCAAGAGTGTTTAAGGCCAGTCAGCCTCTTTTTTATTACAGTCTTGAGGCAGCTGGTAATTTTATTTCTTGGTGACCAGGCGGAAGGAACTCTGGTAAAGGGTCTGCAACAATTGTGTGTCGTTAAGTGCAGCTTTAGATTCAGAATCAGAATTTCAGATAAATAGAGTGCAGGTGCCATTGAAGTTTTGTGAAGTGTATTTTCGCATATTCAAACAAATGGAATCATTCTCGCTTGTGCCTAAACAAGGGTGGGTGGTATTTGGCCCCATTCAGGTCTCGGTTCGAGCTGCCACTGCAACCTGGTTTAAATTCAAAAGTTCACTATTTTGACACATTATCCCATTATGAGAGTCCCAACGTAAAATTTTATTTTATTGTTGGAGCCCTCAATTATGTATAGGGGTTGCCCAAATAGCAGAATGTCCCTTGGGGTGATGGTGTGGATTCCAGGGGGTGGAAGATTGTAAGCGGTTGGGGGACTTGCATTTTTCATCAAATTGCATGAATCATGATAAAAAAAAAGTGATTAAACAAACGTTTAGCTGGCATCTTCACCGCTGTTTCCTTTCTTCTAAGCACTTAGTTCATAAAGTTCCTTCTTTTCAGGGCATCACCCTCCCATTGTCAGGTGCCGGTCGAGTGAGCAGACGAACATTTCTTGCACATTCGATGAACACGCCGGGTGGCAACTTGGTCTGGGCTGCACTGCCATCTGGTGGTTTGGATGAAATGTTACCAGGAATGACACAGGGGCATGCCCTCCAGTTGACTCTTCACTTCCGGCAACAGTGGCTGAACTCATCAATCAATGGCATCTGACTCATTAACACCTCAGCCAAACCAAACAAAGAATCACAACAATCAACACCCGTGCTGAGAGGTAGCCCCCTCACTTTGAAAATCAACCCACTAAAATGATTAAAAATGTAACTCTCCAACAGGAAAGGCAAACTCAAATGACTTCAAAAGTCATTCTTGAATGGACTTTGATTTTTTTTTCTTTTTATTTATTTATTTATTTTTTTTTTTGTAATTTTCGAAGTGATGTAGCTTCCTTTGGATGCATCTGGATCGCAACTTAATGATGTAAGTTTCTCACGACTGCTTTGGCTGATACACTCCACTCAATGAGGAAGATGCATGGCTGATACACTCCACGCAATGAGGAAGATACAATCATCATCAACATATGAGTCGGCCATCTTCTGCCTTGCATGAAACCCGAACATCAGTGTGCTTTCGATTGTCTTTTCTTGAAAACAGTTTTGAATTTTCATGTGACAGAGGAAGAGGGCAAAACTGAGACACCAGAAATGTTAGAACAACACACCAACAATGTGACAATAATTATTCTATTTTCTGTGCAAGTGATTTAATCAGAGAGTCCATCTTTGTACCGTCTAGTCCATAGAGGCTCAGGTTAGTCACACCGAATGTGCATTCATAATGAGCCTTGAAATGAAAGTAAAATGTTTGTGAACAGCTAGGTGTACGCAAACACAGCTAAAATGAATTCTCACAAATTTCTTCTCGGAACAATGTCCAGTACCAAGACCAATCCTTGTGGCTAATCCTCAACTATATTACATGTTTTGTGCCAGCCAGCGAGTACTGCAATGAAGCAAGGAACAATGAACACCAGGGACCTCGTTCCCATCAGCCTGCCAAGCTCAAAGGTACCAGGTTCAAATCCCGGTTGAGGTGAAAGTTTGCACAATTGATTGATTGTTGAATTTCGTTGACCAAGCAGCAAATAGCAAGATAACTTCGGCTGGTCGTAAGCAGACTGGCAGACTGCAAGTAAGATTATGGCAGAACAAAGTTATAATTCAAATTCCCAACAGGACTGCTGGCTGAAACGTTCTGAAACAGATGCATGAAGGCGGAGAATCAAGTCACTTTTATTAACCACTTTAAATCAAGGCAACGCGTAACTGAATGGTTGACTTTGACTACGAACTCCAAGGTACCGGTTCAAATTCCGGTCGAAGCAAAAGTTTTCAAAATTGATTATTCATTGAATTTGGTTGACCAAACTGCAAACCTGACACTCGTGTTTCAAATGTGTGGATATTGGCAGGGTGCATGACAAATTATGAAAGCTTGTTGCTGTTGTTTCAATGACAAGAGAACTGTCGATACGGTGCCGTGAACAGAATTTTCTCACTCAGGTTACCTGCATATTCGGTCGTATGCGCCAAAGCCACTAACCCTACACTTGAAAAAAGTCAATTCCATGTTCAGATGCACCTGTCTCAACGATGGAAAAGGATTACTGTTGAGCTGTGCATAGAAATCAAATTTTCCAACAGAGTGCATCTGAACATGGAATTGACTTTTTTCAAGCTCAGGTTTTGCGGCCGATTGTGCGTGTTTTTTGAAGCTGCAATAATGCACCTTTAATGTTCCCCAAGGGTACAGTAAATTAGGTGAGTTAAAAAAAAGTAAAAAAGGCTCCTCCAGCGATAAAATTGATAAAAGCAAACATTATGCAGAAAAGAATAAAAAGAACCACGCGACTCCTGAACGAAAGGCTTAGCAAGACTTTACGAGGTGATCCAAGGCACCTCTAAGATTTTTGCATTGGTCAGATTGGAGGTGCTGCCAACTTCCTGCTAAGTCTACAAAGCTGCTAAACTGCCATCATTCTGCCAACATCCTGCTAATCTAGCAGATTTATTTGAATAAAGAAAATGAAAGTTAGCAGGTTATGAGCAGGACTTTCACAGCTACTATTCTTAGTAGGTTGATCCGAGTCAGGTCCCAGTCTACTTAACGTTTATGTCGTCTCTGGATTTTGTAACCTTATCTCGTCTATGATGCCATATGGCATCATAACTTTTCAAGTCTGTCTGCTTCTGCAGCCTCATATTCAATTTTTGAAGTGTTTGGAACAACTCCTTTGAAGGCATGTTTACTTCCGATGACACGTTTATTGCAAAGACCTGTACAAAGTCTTCATTCTGAGAATCGGAGTTGTACAACCGAAATCGTAAAAAATTATGAGAGGCGGTCTCCTTTGTCGGCGTGTCAAAGCGAAGCCGACCTGTCAATCAAGGCGCTAATTGCCGACTATCCATCTTTACACTTCCGCCAACAACTTCCCAGAAATCCGATGAAAAATGTCATCAGATGCCGTCTGGCGGCGCCGTCAAAGGAATGAAAAAAAGTTTTCGAGATAAACGCACATTTATCTATTGATATTATTATTGTTTCTTTTGTCGGCATACCCTCTGTTTTTGACTTTGAACTTTTCCCGCCATTTTTGCATGGTCCCTCTATCTCGAGTAGGGATTTCCAAACTGCCATTTTTTGAGAAACCGGCTGGAGGAAAAAATAGGCCGGATTCCACCCAAAGGGTGGAATCCGGCCTATTTTTTCGATATCTCCAGCCGCTCGGCAGGGCTTGGAGTGACATGCCCCCCCAGGCGAAATTTGGCCTAGGACACTTTTTCCCGCGCAAATATCGATCCTTTATGATGCCAAATGGCATCATAGACAGGACCAACCATTTCGGAGCAGCAGGCGTGCAAAAAACAGCAAAATTCACCCCAAATAAGCCCACTGTTCGCATGTCAATCTGACAGGGTTACAGTTGACACTCAGTGGCACAATTTGGCAATGTTTTGGACAAGATGTCAAAGTGGGGTGTCAATCCAAAAAAAAAAATCGACATGTTTTTACCAAACAGCGAGACGACTTTCGGGTTGAAATTTGTGATGCCATATGGCATCATAGACGACTTAAAGGTTAAGACAATAAATTTCAATGCTGAAATTTTTTAAACTGACTTGTAATTAAAAAATCTAAAAATCACACAATTGCAACAGCTGACAATAACGTTAATTATTAACAAACACAAATTTAAAACACTGATGGACCAGAGATTCTCATCACAACCTGCAAAAGAGAAGGAACCAGCCTTGAAGAGCCACTTAGTGCTGCATCACAGGCATGAAACGTGGTGATGCGTGACATGAAAAGTGTTTCAGGAAGAGGCTGTGCAGAAATGATTTTTTCCCTTCGAACAATCTACATGTCAGCCCAAATTTCGATACCTACCTACCAAACTGCAAGCAAATAAAATTTCCAAGGGGCAGAAAGAGTCTGACATCTACATCGGTTGCACTGTATGAGCACAGGTGGCAGAATTAATGTACTCACACATGTAAATTTTTTAGCTGTTCACATTTTTGCAAAAACTTTACACGGAGAAGAAATAAAGGAACTTTTGTAACGGAGGTCAAAATCTGACAGTTGCATAAAGCTCTGCTGAAAGAAATCTGGCACGTTAGCTTCAATTTCTACCACTGCGAGTGAAAAAAAAAGAAATTAAAAAAGTTCCGGAGGCAACAGTTAAATGGGAAAAACACATGTATGAGTGCATTGATTCCGCCGCTGTAGTTACTACAGGGTGTCTGCAAAGTGAGTTCACAACTTTCAATCCTATTTGAGGCTGCCCAGCGTTTCTGAGCACCCCAGCTTTTGGGGCCTCTTTGCACATCCTTAAAGGTTTTGTTTTGCTTGTTGGCCCAGATGGAAATCTGCATCGCTGTCGTCTGGTTTCGTTTTGTTTTGCATTTCATGTGACATAAGATGGCTGACGACCGGGATTTTAAGCGTCGACCACGTAAGGATTGCACCAAGATATGTAGTGTGGAAGTCAATCTTTGGAGTGCAGAAAAGATTACAACATTGTGCAGGGATTGGTATTCAGACGGGTTCGCTTATTCTCCTCTCCACGACCTCTGGACCTCAAAGGGCTGAAAATCACAGAATCCTTCACGTCTTGATGCAATTCCTGGACGAAGTTGAAATCCATCTCAGGCTTGTCGATGGCTCAGAAAGCCCACGTGGGCTGACAGCACAACCTAAAAGGAAATGCAAACCCGTCACCAAACGGTGAGCTGTTCGAGAAACATGACGCAGCCTAAAATAGGATCCGAAGTTGCGTAAAACCAACACCGAAGTTGCGTAAAACCAACACCGAAGTTGCGTAAAACCAACAGACACCCTGTACAAAGAACATTGCAATGCAAATAAGATACCTACTACCTACATCAGGCAACCAGCCTGGAAACTAAAAACAATGTCCATCACAACATGAGACACATAAAAAAATGTTTTGAGGTGCACAAACATCACCAGCAGACACCCAATGCTACCAAACTACGAAGAGTAACAGCTCTCCGTTCATAACCAGCATACTGGGCTGTTGGCTTGGCGCCCACCTAATTCCGAGAGCCCACGGAGTAGGTAACCACTATTTCCAAGCGTGAACAAGCTCAAATACCCAAGTTTCAATTTCGACTGCCCAGCAGACATTGGAACATTCCCGGACATCAGCGAAGGAAACTGCGAAATCCAGCCAGGAAATATCTTGCTGGGAGATTGTTCTTTCAAAAAACTGTCTTGTAACAAGAGAAATGCAGAGTTGTTTGTGTTAAGAGCTTTAAAAAGCCATGATTTTGGCCAACCATAAAATACATGCACAGGGAATTGACTGGAAGCACCGGTGGGATAAGAACAAAGAAAACATGTAAAAACCCGAATAGACGTTTCAGATATTTCCATTAGATATCATCCAAACATTGCTCTTTATTGTCTGGCTACCTTCATTGTCCAGCAACTGTAAGGCCAGACAATATCTTTTATGCAAATGCTGGTAAGAAACTGGCAGCCATATATTGCTGGTAACATGATCCAACCATATGAAACTGATTCTCCTGTAAAGAAAAATACATGAACTTGAGGAAAAATTGAAAAAAAAAAAAAAAAACAATTGGCAGCATGAATGTCAGTCATTCATTATTGGCTTAGTCTCCTGCATCAGCTAGTGGTTCAACGGTTCGATGGTCTTGTTTATAGTGTCATGTTTTCGGCAAGCAGAGGTGTTGCCGCCATCAGAGCATGAAATTGTCTTATGCACCTTTCCTTTAGGGGGGGGGGGCGGGGGTAAAAATACCAACTTCGATATTTATGGACTGATTTGGTTCAAATTTGGCACACAGTTGGGCATCATGGTCGGCAGTTTATTCACAAAATTTTGGTACCCTACCTCAAGTGGTTCCCAAGTTATTCACAAGTAACTGGTCAAAAGAGTGCAAAACTTTTCGAGCATGCTGTGGGAAAATCGCAAGACATCTTGTGATCTGGTTTTCACCAAAGTTGCCCAAAAAGACTTACTTTTTGATCGATGAAGCCGGTTTTTCAACATTTGACTTGAAAAGTGGATAAAAACACTCGGAAACAGCAGTTATTTAACTAGCGAGCATGTAAAATGAGAAGCACAAGCAACAAGTTAGATTTTGAGCCAAAAATGCATTTCTGAGTCTGAGTATTTCTGACTTCATCAGTAAAAAAAACACACTTTTTTCGTCAAGTGTGCCAAATTTTACCTCTCAAGCACTTCTGATTGCTGAGAAAAAGCAAGCGGAAGTTCAAAATACCTGGAAAAACAAAAGCGGTTAAAACGCACCTTGAATTTAGTGGATTTTTCAAAGAAAATGAGAAATATACTGTCGCGCGAAAAAAGTGTCATATGGGAATCGTGATAATTCAACCAATAAAGCTGCAGCAATGGTAATTATATCATTGGAATCAGCAAGAAACAGACCATTTTGTGGTGCCAATGTGAACAAAGACCAAAAATTAAGTTTTTTTTTCGCATTTTCTGACCCCCCCCGCCCCCTTAAATCCTTACGTGCTACCATACAAGGATCGCATTTATTTTGTTCTGATTGAATGATGAAATGGTAAAGTCCTTTGCTAATTTTTTTGTGATTTTTGCATTTTAAATGACTTGCCAGCAATGAATGACCTGCCACTGTCTGTCTGGTGGAATGAACCATGAATGACAAGTTCTTTTTTGTTATTTTCACAAGTCGTGCATGAAAAATGACTTGCCAGCGATGAATGACCTGCAGCTGTCTGTCTGGTGGAATGGGCCATGAAATGGTGAAGTCCTTTTTTGTGATTTTCACAAGTCATGCATTGTAAAATGACATTCCAGCGATGAATGAACCACCACTGTCTGTCTGGTATAATGGACCACATTCCAAGAATCTCACACTCGCACAAACGAAATCAGGTATTACGCTTCCATGGTTGCTGCCAATGTTTTTCAAAAATGGGAATTCCTCAAGTTTTCCAGGAGGTTTCCCAGACCAATGAATTGGTCGAATAGGACCGGAAAGAATGGGCTGATGAATACAAGAATTTACGAGGCAAGAATGGTACTCAATTGAAATTGACAAAAAAATGTTAACTGAAAAATGTCATGAAAACCTGCTTAGCTTCCTGCTGTTTTTGGCAATTTTCCAAAAATCCCAGATTTCCAGTTTTTCCAGGCTGCAATAAAATTCCCCACGAATTCTAGGTTGGTAGCAACCGCATCTTTTAGAAGGTTCAAACAACAACAGCTGAAAATTAATACCACTCACATGCTGTTTCTGATTTATCATCTCCTTCTCTGTCCTGTGTTTGTTCAATGGTAAATGCTTCATTACTCGTAGAATCAGAATTGGAAGGACATTCTGGACTGGTGCCACTTTCACTGAATTGTAATGATGTTGGTGGAAGAGAGGATGGAGAAGGATTTTCGAAATGACCTATGTGGAAAACAGAGAGAAAAAGTGATGGGTTGGGCACAAGAACATGACAAAGAGTCGGCATGGATAATTCAGGTTAATCCGATGTTGCAAACATTGCAAAATGCATGAATCAGTCCATATTAAATGTTGGAACAATAAGTCAAAAATAATAAACCTCATCAAGATAACCTTGACTCCCATTTGCTTTTGAGTGGCAATGATGGTTCGACCAGCTATGATTGGCTGCAAAATATTCTGTTTTTTTAATGTGAAGGTCTCCCGCTCGAATCCAGGAGCCAGAAAACACCTCCGAATACGCCTGGAGGGTTTGTGTGTGCAGGTGGTTGGGTTTTGTGTTTCAGTCATGACGATGATGGTTACTTGGCATTCGATAAACACCAGCAAGAAATTGATGCAGTTTGAATGAATGAATATTCACTGAACCACAAGGTTTTCTTCATCAACTCCCATCAAGTATGTGCATCTTTCGACATGGATTGTGATGCCACTTGGCCTGCAGTTTCTTGTTCTCCTCCCAAAACATCATAAAATCACACTACTGGACTAAATTTGGATACACCAAAGCCAAGAAAATACGGATACCCTTCTGGAGAAGAAAGTTGGTCTTGGTAGTCATCCCCAAGGCATATCCGGCCATGCACTGTGGCACTTTTGACCTTTTGCGAAAATTCAAATTGACATGGCAGAACTTCAGTTTCTTCAGGTCAAACACTTGTCAAAATCAGCCAATTCAGATGACAAAAGCAACTCCTTTCGTGATATCACAGTTTTCCAAATAGTCACACAAGATGGCTGAAAATTTGCAAGAATGTTGCGAAAGAATGCATTTCTTGATTTTTGGATGAACACTCATTGTAAATAGTTTCTTTACAATTTTTGGGGCCAACTTTCAAAATTCATTTACCGACCTTCGCAATCCTCTGCGAATGGCAATGTGTTGAATTTGGACATTTCCGTAGTGAGTTCCTCTGTTTAGTATCGGAATGAATAAGGCTCAACTACACCATGGTAAACATTGTCAAACCCTTTCGGGGTGCCCTATCCAGAGGTTTCCCCTCATAAAACAACAACTAAGTGGAATGTTCTCGGACAACCACGCACCAAAATGGCCAGTTAGCAATGAGCATTTCTAAACCAATTTCTAATCTTACTTCATGGAATAACCAACAGCCAGTAATGAATATACGGCGCTCATCAGATGTCCTCGAACATAGGCAATATTTTCAAGGCCAGGTATAGTGGCGGCGGAATTAATGCACCCACATGAGTGTTTTTCCCATTTAACTGTGGCATCCGAAACTTTTCTTTCTTTTTATTCTTATGCAGGCGGTTGAAATTAAAGTGCCAGATTTCTACAAAGCGTTCTAGAGGAGTCAGATTTTGGCCTCGGTTTCAAAAGATGATCTTTAATTTCTGCAGCATAGAATTTTTGCCAAAATCTGAACTGTTGCGACTTTTTACATGTATGAGTACATTAATTCCGCCGCCGCTATACAGGGGCTATCTTATTTCAACAGGGCGAGATGCAACTTACACCTCACACGAGTGCATGATGTTTTGCGGTGCATGCTGCCATGTATTCTGAATGGCACCTCAGTTAAAACCGAGCTCCCATGTTTGAAGAGTTTCGATAAGGAGTGTGCATGGAAATCACAAATCACACGTCGGAGAGATCTGGTCTGGGTAAAGTTGTGTGAAAAGCGCTCACATATTTTTCTTCATCTGATCTGCACTTCACCCGCAATTGCGGGGGAAACTCAGGACCACATCTCTCCACGTAAAATGAGGAGAATGGATGTTAAAAAAACTAACTTGCTTCTGAACTTGAGTGGTCAGGAGTTCCCATTGCACCTCCTTCTAGCTCCTTTTCAGGTGGTTGCTCTTCACCATTTGGTGATGCTTTTGAATGCTCTTCTGGATCTCCAACTTCATCATTAGAAGATGGAGATGAATTCATTTCTATTACTTCCTTTGGTTCCGACATCTCCACAGTTTCATCTGCCTTCAAGGATTCTTCGAGCGAAGTGTCTAAGAATGAGGTCAGAAAGAACACTCACGTCTCAACAACAATACAAGTTAAGTTCCCTCTCTTTCCCTGAAGGGGGGCCTGTGAAAATTTGGAATTTTGTTTTCAGTTTTCGATGTGCTTAATAGAGAAAACCACGCTCTACATTTTTCATTCCACATATTTTTTCATATTTTCAATCTTTATCAAGTTACAGCTGCATTCTGCATTGGCGGAACATTTTGGGACAATTGAAAACAATAATAACCTGAAAATGATACTTGATTATTTCGCCGATTTTCTAAAACACTGTCTTCCATCAAATCGCATTCACTAGATTCAGCATATCTCGAGCTTTCATTGTATAATCTCTGAAAATTGGCACCATTATGCAAGATTTCATGCAGGAACTAGCGACAGAGTCAGATTTTGCATTTTTTGCTTGCTCTTGGAGTTGCAGAGGCTTTTATTGCCAAAAGCTGCATGAGGTCAAAACACAAGCGTTAGAGGATATGAAAAACAGATTCTGTCACTAGTTTCTTTGATGCTTCCTTCACTTTCATGGAAAATTTCACCATGACTGAACTGTTAAGTGTATGCATCGTCAATATTGATTCTCCCAATATCGTATTTTTGGTGATTTTCCCCCAGAAATATGAAAGCCAGGAAAATATGTTGTCTCTTGCCAGGCATTAAGCAGGCTGAAGAGGGGGAACCTAGATTTTTTCGTGAAAAATTAAAAATTGTCAATTTTTTTTAATGTGTGGACCAGATGCGCTGAAATTTCTAATTTCTGATGGTGAAAACCAAATGCAAATATCTTCAACAGAAAAAAATGAAAGACCGGAGGCATGTTTTTACTGCTCGTGCTGAAATCAGCAGTAAAACGAAAATGTTCTCGATCTTCCGACACTATTTTTCTCAACTTTTTGTTTTTTAAGCATTTTTTGTGTTCCGCCCCGTGTATCTCAGCCATTTTTTATGTGATCATGTTCAAATTTGGTGTACTTATGTAAAAAACTATTCCAAAAATATTGACAAGGCCAGAAAGTGTGACAGAAAATCACCTGCCGCACAATTCTGGGGCCGAAAACAAGAAATTGGGCATTGTCAAAAGTTTTGGCTTGGTTTTTTACTCCTATAACTCGAATTTTCCCCCCTTAAATGTCCACCTTTGTAAAATATTCATGTATCTAACTCCCAAAATGCTGACTTTAGTTTTTCTTATAGGTCCACATCCCCGTAAGACAAGTGAAAGTTTCATTGAGGCTCATTGAAATCAGAAAATTTGGAACGAGCATGAAAAAATAAAAGATTTGCTCAATAACATCTGTGTGTTTTCAATGAGCCAGATTTTTGCTTAGAATGTGGAACAACTTTCTCTCTTCCGAAAGCAATGCAATAAGTTTGCTTCACATGCAAACATTCGACATCATCTGAAAGCTCGACAACCATAGAGAAATCAAATTATGTTACAGTTTAAAACCATAGAGAATTAAAATTACATTGTCCATTTTTTGCTGGTGACACAGAAAATGTCGTAAGAAATGTCAGAAGTCTGAACAAGAAGAAAAAGCGGACAATGTCCAGTCGTTGAAAGACTGTGGCCCAAACGTAAGCATGATTAAATGACCCACTCAACCCTTTATTGCTCGCCTCGCTCTGCCTATGAAGGTTAAACAGTATATCTTTCTATCGTTAAACAGTATGTTATGCCGGAAGTGCAGGTACAAAGAGAATGAAAATTCAACAAAAGGAAGGATGCTTTACGACCTCATGAGATGACACTTGGATTCAGTTGAGTCACATCAGAGTAGAAGAAGTAAAGTTACATTAGCAACGAGAGAAAAGATACGTACCAGTGACTGAACGAAGCCCACGATTAGCGAATACTATGATTCCTGTTCTTCACTGATTTTAGTCAAAATCCTTGAGTTTTCCACCCTTACGCAGGAAAGAAGTGTTCTGGAATAGCACTGATCTAAGGTTTGTGGTACAATTTTCTCTGTTTACTTCAATGCTAAAAGTTTTACCTGCAACCTCGGATCAACGCTTTTCTGGAGAACTTCACCCCGGGGTTAACGCAAGAAAGAAACATCAATGGGTACCAAAATCTTGTACCGCAAAAGAAAAATAACTCGCAATAAATTTCAAAATCAGAAAAATGTCATCTGCGATTTCCAAAGCGAGCTCCATAATGATGCCAAAAAGGCTTCATGAATCATCGGACCACTATTATAGACGGCGGTCCAACCCGCCCGTCACGCTGTGTATTGAACGTCCGGACAGTTTTCAGGGTTAACCCGCCCGTCACGCTGTGTATACGTCCGGACAATTTTCCAGAGGGGCCGGAAGATCGTCCGGACGTGAGACATTGCGCCGGAGGAATGTCTCACGTCCGGACAATTTCCCGGCTCAATAAAAAATCGACGGTGAAAACTGTCCGAACCGAGGTGTGCACGCCGCATAATACCAACAATTGCGGTGCGGACATCGTTTCCTGGGGGAATAGACGTCGTTTATTCAACACATTGGTTTCTTTCCGAACGTTTGGGTCCCTCACGACGAAGAAAATGAGTCCGAAAGATGGATTTGGAGTGTACCAAAAAAGGTGCCATTTCTGTTTTTTGTGGAGCAAAACCAAAATGCAGTCTGCTTTCAGGTCGCGTTTTCAGGTCGCGTCATCAGACAGACGAAATGAGTTTAAATTGAGAACCAAAGAACCAACTTTTTTGAACTTTGTCACTCTCACGCAGAGCAGGATCATCATCATCTTCGTCCTCATCTGAACTTGATGAAACAGCTGCAGTTATTGTAGCTGTCTGATGCGATTGGTGGCCCGGTGAGGAGTCCAATTTTGGTGCCTGAGGACGCTGTTTCCTGGCCTGGTTCCAAAAGAAACAGTAACAGCACCGAAAACCTGCATGGCACATTTTGAACGAGAAAAAAAACAGAAAATATAAAATTGTCACGAGATCTTGAAAAATAGCAAACTGCTGGAAAGTTATCCTTGCTTTTCGTTAAATTCAGGGTTCCCAGGAAAATTGAAAAGTTGATTTCCCCAACTTTCCCTGACCAAAAGGTATTTATCGTTCATGTATTTTTCGTTTTTGTTCATTATTTTATTGTATTTCATTTTATTTTGTTTTCTTTAACTGTCATTGAAAAACAAAAATTATTGTTTATCAAAATGCATCAAACACAAAGCATTTGACACTTCGCACCTCAATTATACAGTTTCATTGTAATTGAACAGATCCACGATCAGTTCGGAAATACGAGCATGTCAAGTCAACTGCAGGCATCAAGTGGTACTGCAGTATTTCTATCGTATCACAGTTTTCTTGATGAAGTTCCCTTTTGGAGCTCGCTTCCAGCCTGGTGTTGTGATAATTATTGTCCAATGTGCCATCTCCACACGTAGAGCATGCTGCATCCACTTGAGAAGCAGTCATCTTTGTCTCAAGAAACCAAGGGTTGATTCTTCACTGCTCGTGACCTCGTGGGAACATTATTTTGCTTCCATCCTGTCTCACATGAGTGATGAATGCCAAATGCCATCCATGGAACCCGCTGATCTATGCTCATCTTTGGCTCACTGGCAGGTAGAGAAAATGCAGTTGCGCATCCACCATTATCATAGTCATTCTTTGCGGCTCTGATCTCGAGAAGCCAGACATAATGTCACGCCTGAAATACCCAGGTACCCCACCAAGCAAACCAAGGGAGAACTTCAGTCAGTTTTACAGGAAGGAAATCACTCCCTTCTCAGAAATATTGCAACCGCACGAGATATGCTAGGTATTGGAAAGCGGAAAGAGCACATACATAGTGATTCGGCCATGCCAGGTATCTAAACGAATTTTGCAATAAGCTGGGTTTGGCACAACCACAACGAAGTGACAATGTGAACAAATTTCCTGGCTCTCCTCAGTCTCCAAATTCTCTTCTCTCCCTCCCTCCCTCATCCAAAACAAGTAAAAATGCTGCTTGCAATTGCAGGCCTGCCCATCTTTGTGGAAAAGGCAACACGGTACAACTTTAAAAGCAAATCAAAAAACATTTTCTGTTTAAAACATGTTTTAAACAGTTTTTTGTTTAAAACATGTTTTTTAACGCGAATAAAAAACATGTTAAAACGTTTAAAACAAAAAAAAAAAACGTTTTAAACATGTTTTTGTATTTTCAAAAAAAAAAACTGTTTTTTTTTTGCAACCCTGACGTAAAGGACATGTCTTAGGCCAAGCGAAGAATGAGCCTGAGATACTCCCTTTTATCCTTTTTGGATTCTTACCAGCATAAAAGCTGTCCAGGACTTAGATGGTGCATGTCCCATCAAAGTACGGGATCACTCCATAGCATTTAGAAATATGGGTTTAAAAAAAGACCTTTCAGATAAAAAATCAACTGAGAATCCTAAAGAACACCACACAAAGCCCTGCGCCACTCTCACCTAGGTATTCAAAGTCTTCTTTCAGTGCCATTCCATTATGAGATTCACACTGCCTGCAAATCAGGGCATATCGATTGCTTGGACCATCGCCGACAAGGTACTCCACCAACTTGTCAACATATGATCTCTGCTGGGGAATTATAGGTCTAGGCAATGGTAGCAGTTGGCGACCTGAAATCGCAGGCATGAATAAGAATTTCTAATCAACATAGCAAACGTTAATTTTGGGGGAGGGCATTTCAGTGGAAACTCTAAACATCCAATGTGTAGACAACAAGAACATGCAAGAATAAAAAACGAACCCTTGACTTTACGGATTTATGCCCTTTAGGTCTCCAGCAGGGTGAGACTTATGTATGGACTATGGTTGACTCTTTTGGGAATGGTTCCATAACATGGCACACTTGGAACCTCCAGCGGTCCTTGTTCTTTGGGGTGAAATGGCAATTTAAGAGCCAAAAATCAATTTTATTGGTGGAAAAATGATACCGTGGGATTATCCATTGTGGATAAACGGAAATCCGTGGTTGGGAAGTAAATTTAAATTTTTGACATTTTCTTCAATGGAAAAAATTTCCTCCACAGCCTCGGATCAACGTTAATCTGCACTGAATCACCCCACGGATAGAGTTTACTTACGAGTACAGCCGTTTTTTAACGACAATTGCACTGAACGTAAAATAGGAATGACAAAACTTGACAACACAACCAAAGATCCACCCTGCGAAACTCGTGCAACCAACACCAAACATTTTCAAGGCAGATATCAGTTCAGTTTCAGGCGGAAAACAGAATGAAACTTCGACCTCACGCTCCTGTTTTTTGCAACAAAAGGGCAAATATGCGAACAGAATTTAAAAAGGTCATCGAGGTGTGAGATCAGCGAAACAGCAAACCGAGAAATTAAAACCAAAAGGGCTAAACAAACAAAACAAAAATCATGAAAAAAATGGCCGTCAAACTGTCGAAAAAGACTGTGTAATGGGAAAATTGTCGATGGGTTTTGTGGGGCAATTTTGGTGCAGCATTCTGTATAAAGGAGACCACCAACTATCCAAATCCCCTAGTCATGACTGTTAACTTGAAGTTGAAACAACGAGGATATTAACAACATATCGAACAACAGATGGGGGGATGCGGGAAAACCAAATTTCCGATATGCTCAAGGTCCTAAACCATTTCCGAATCTGCTGGGAACACCACTCGTCCATATCGTGCGATTCCACTCTGGAAACTTTAACTGTCCTGAACAAGGCCACTCCGAAGAAAGCCTGTTGGTTTTAGCAAACATTTCTGCCGGCCATGCTTTAGTCGATTCTGAATCCCGAACGAGATAATTCAACAAATACAAAAGTAAATGACATCAAAGCCTCGACCAAAAATAACAAAACGGAGAGAGAAAATGGACCGAAATAATTGTTAAATCTTGAAACAGGTGTGAAAACAGTCCCATGCGTTTTGAGTCCAATGCAGTCTCTTGAGCAAAATGATGATTTAAGTCAAGAGATGTAAACTCATTTTGATGACTGATAAAATGATCAGAGTTCATTATCAGTTAGTTTTTAATGGTCGATAACACTTTCACTGAATACTTTAATGTTTATTCCATCTTGCATTCTCAATTCCATCTTGCATTCTCACACTCCCTTGCCCTCTTCGCATCACTCCCCCTCTCCCCTCTCATGTCACTCCATCTCTCTCTCTCCTCTTCTGCCTTTTCGCTCCAGAATGAGTGCACTTTTCCATCCCAATCAAAAACTGCAACCAGTACGGTTCGAACCGATATCTGGATCTGGTTGACCTGAACTGGTTCGACCTTGCCCAATATCCATCCAGTTGAACAGTTTTGTTCAAAAATCTGTCACTATTCACATACACTCTTCCCTGTCACCCTATTCTACCTCATTGTAGTGGCAGTCGATGATGCTGTAAGGACCCCATTCGTCGATGACACAGCAAGCCTGGTACCCACAATTTCCAAAATAGAGCCAGATCCTGCATGATTGTGGCAATGTTATGTGCAAAGCAATTTCATTTTTTCAATCATTCTTCGATACAAAATAACAATTAAAAGAGGCTAACCAGGTATTTGTGGTTCCCTTCCAGTAGAAACTGATAGGGAACTCGAAGCACCAGCAAGAAGCGGTCGTCCTGTGGGACTTGCTGCCAATGTGGGATATGATCCACTTCCTGTAAGGCTAAAGTTTGATCCAACGAACCCAGTTGAATGGCTAGATGACATTGCACGGTTGAAGCCAGTGTTGCCATTAGTCCGACCAGCGGGGGTTTGGCACAAGGCAGGTCGAGCATCCCATGATGACTGGAGATTACGTCCTGTATTAACTGTCGTTCTCCTTGAAGAGTAGTCTGGAGGTCTTGTGGAGTATTGTGGAAATGCAGAACTCCCTGATCTGTACCTTAGTTCCGAGTTCAGGATAGGTGGGGACTGAAAGGAATCAAATTCAGAGGTATTGTTGGTAAATATAGCACTTCAGATTTTGACATAGGTACCTTTAGTAAACAGTGAGACTTGCTTTGGTGTTACTTTCACAACAACTTTGAGTTGGAGTAAAGATGTTGAAAATGTAAAGCAAACTCGGCACTATTTTATGTCAAGCATGCATTTTGCAAAGAAAATGCATGTTCTTTTACCCAGATTTGCTCTCTCCCAGAATATGCACATGCTGTCTGGGATCCTCATCGTCCATTAGAGGTTGAGAAGCTTGAGAGGGTACAAGGATGGGCTGGAAGTTGTGTGACTGATTGCCATTCATTTTCAAATAGTGACCAATTTGTTGTAGGCTCTAAGTTGGATCTCCTTGACCGAGCATAAGGAAGATATGACGGAGCTCATCGAAAGTCCTTGAACATGGGCGATATTTTGAAGGCCAGGCTAACACAAGAGCCATCTAATTTCAACAGGGCTTGATGCTACTTCACACCTTACACGAGTGTCATGATATTTTGCAGCGCGCAACAACATGTATTCTGCTTGGCCCCTGAGTTAAAGCCGAGCTCCTGTGTTCGAAGACTTTTGATAGGCCGTGTATAGTGGGTCATTTTAAGGGACTAAACATAGTTTTTTGATCAAGGATTAAGAAGTTGTCACCCCTTGGTGACTTTGGTAAACATGATCATGCATTCCAGTTGTGATTTAGACCTGTCTATAAAGATATTGGACTTGTTTGCGCATTTGTTGCGATACGAAGGGCAGACCAGAATAAATGAGAACTGGCTCATTGTCTGGTTACTGTACACACGATTTTAGCAAATTTTGGCCGACTTATATCTCCATCTTTGGTGGACATTTGTACCAAAGGACACCTCTATCAGCCTTCTGATGCCTAGTGTACAAACGCTTCAATTCGAGTCGATGTGTTTCATGCTCTGAAGAAAAAAGTAAGAATTTTTTGAAGGAGGCAAAATGATTCAAACATTTCAAGAGCAACAGGGTGTTTCAAACACGACCCCAAATCACAAGCAAAAAAGTCAGGTTTTGAACGAGCAAAATATGGGTGGTGCACCGAAACAGGTGAATATGACAATAGACCAACTACAGCCGATTCAGCCTCCTAACATCCTGCTCTCCGCCGACTTGATTTAAGGCATTCTTGGATGAAAGGAATTACCCCAAAACGACCCCAATGAAAATTTCAAAGTCACAAAATCCAATAAAATAGGATACCCCGCAGAAGAGAAAAAATGCTTTCACAAGGCATTCGCAGGTTTATCTGACCTGATGCTACAAGAACTCTTGTCCTTTTTAAAAAAAACAGGCGGAAAATAGCTGGAGTCCAATTATATCATTTATGGCCCTCGTCAAAAGTACCAAATTCAGAGGCAAAACAGACCCCACTTCAGAACAAGGTGGAGCTTCTGGCAGTTGCATGAGAAAGGTGGAAATTTGCATCGATGTCACGGAAGAATGTCTCTATTGATTTTTGTTGATGTCTTTGATCACAGTTGTTCCTCGGGCATTTTAGGATGCAACTTCCATTTATTCTGGTACAGCCCACGTAACAGAGCAAGAGTGCAACACCTGGATGCAAAAACTTTCAGAAATGGAAATGGAAACTTTCAGAAGAAAATGTTCAAACACCTTCAGAAGGAATATGGAAAAAAATAAAGATGGCCCCCCAACATCATTAGTGCTTCCTCAACCCCCTGCATGGCACTTCCACTGAAATTCAGCCAGTAAAGAGCACCTACTTACATAGTATTAGCCACCATAAAATTTTAGTTTGGCAGGCAGATATAAAAAATTGCGGCGGCAGGTACACAGTGAAAGCCACTTCCACTGCATCGTGCATTTTCTCAGCACCATGAAGAGGACTTCCAAATGAAATAAATTTGGGTGGTAAATGATTGCCAACATTGCCTTTGGTAATCCCCATAAAATCCTGGTTCTTGGCAGTGGCGTAGCTAGGAATCGTGGGGCCCCTCTGCGAACTAGATGTGCGGGGCCCCAAAAATTACCAGTAAAATTCTGTGAACAGCAAATGACGCCCATGCATGGAGCACCTCTGGGGGAAGAGCCAGAATTGCACTCTTCCTTTTCTGTGCCAAATCCAAAGAACAATGAACATCGACGCTACAAAGTGAAATGATGACGAATTTGATGTTTTGATGATATCTCTTCTTCCCCGTTTTTGTAGAAGGGAAATGATTGGCTTGGCAGTTCATGGTTCCTGGCAGTTCGCGATGAAGTTTGCCAAAAGGCAACAGGAGTCAGTGATCTCAATAATCTCACAAAAATGTTTGCCTTGTCTTTCACTTTCTTGATTTTTTGAGCCTCACTTTTTTTTTCTCTGTTTTGGCGCCGTTTTTGACGCCCGCACGGGGCCCTTCCGGCTGCGGGGCACACCCGCGCCGCGGGCCCTGCGGTCCCAGTCGCTACGCCACTAGTTCTTGGTTTGTGGTTTGGGTACGTTTTGAAATTACCCATTAACTTCTTCTAACCTTGGCAATGTCAGGTGCAAATTCATCCAAGATTTCTTTTGCCACCTTATAAGTCTCCGTCTCTTTCACTTCATCAATTATCCGTCCTTTCCTTTCTCTGAGTTTTATCAGCTTCCTTTCGTTGTTGTCAATCTTTCGACGATAGTGCCATGTGAGGAGGTTCTTGAATGTAATTATGCTATAAAAAAAAGAAAATGACATGCAAGACGTCAGCAACATCAACCCAGAAAACTAGGTACCAATTAGCTGAGAAGGGATGCCATGCAGACCAATCGCAAGAGTTTTGCTCCACATATCCTTGATGCACTCAGGTCAAAAGACAGACTCTTCCACAAGGCCCCTCATGTTTGTCCATCTGACATCAAAGTCAATACCTCTTATGAACGGCATCTCTAATCGCCTCGTTCATGAGATCACAGTCATTCGTGGACATTCCAGGACAGTTTTTTTGCAGTTGTTCACGGACGAGCCAAGTGGTTTTTGCAATTCACGAATGCTAGGTGGCAAGTATAAATTCGACAGAAAATCCAAATGTATGCCAGTAGTTACATTTGCATCTTCCTTGCACATTGGCATATCAGCAAGCCGTAAAGTTAGCATTCCCTTGCTGTACGTGTGTGACTGGCAGCAATGAAATGTTTATTGTTTTTGGGTTTTCATTTTAGTTTTGTTGGTGATTATCTGTTCCATCTTAGGAATGTGCAGTTGTTTGCCTTCTTTGCGGCATGGATGTGGCTCCCAGTTTCGGGAGCATTGAGGAGACTTCAGGAATGTCGCAGGATGGACCATCTCCTTGTCATGCCCTCTCAATCGACAAGAGAAGACCCATGGCCTCTCATGAAGCGTGTCCCCTGTGGTGAATACTAGTCTGTGTTGCCTCCACAGCAGAGCCCACCTCACTATACCTCATTCCACTTGAAGATATGAGCTGAGAATGCTTTACGCTCTTCCATTTAAATACACAGAAAAACTTTAATTTCTATGCCGATAATGAAGTTTTCGACCGAGTTTTCATTGTTGAAAGAATTCTGAATTTACTCTGAGCACACTTGGGAGCATTCTTGGCTCATATCTTCAAGTGGGATGATGTGTAGTGCCACAACTAATAGCTCCTAAGAGATGAAAGTCCATAGTGATTTCTGTTGGTAAACATAATCTTTTGAGAAGATAACATGAACTAAGAGGCAGAAAATGTGAAGGAGTGGCAGCAGTGATATTTCGATAAACTCCACCAACATTCTCAAAAACTGAAGAAATTAGAAAGAAAAAAAAAACTCACCCCAAGGGAACCAGTAGCAGAAGAGTGATGAAATATAGATGCTCACGGAAGTCACGTGGAAACCAATATACATAAGCTGACAACGTTCCAAGGACGTAACATGCCGATGAGTACACAACCAGGCTTCCAACAACATGCTTCTGCTGGGTCTGAGTTTCACTTTTGAACCTCACAATTTCATTGATTTCCTGAAAAAAAAACAAAGCAAGATAAGATGAGACTGAATAAAGTAACCACAGTTGAGCAGTGCAAGAAAGGTAAAATGAGAGGGGGTCCTCCTGTGTGTGACATGTTGCATCGCTTGCATCTTGTTGGAAGTAGGCCAATTAGCCTCCACCATTTTCCAGCAGAAGTTTTGGACAGGTTGGCAAAAAAGCAAACAACCTGCTGCAACCAAAAAGAAAAAAAAACACAATCTTCTTCTGGAATAATAAGTTCAGACCTTCTTCCACGATACCTAATACTTTTACATTTTTGCTATCGTGTAGGCACGGTGATTGAAAATTCAAGAGGGAAAAGTATTTGGACATGTTCCTTGTGTCCACAGAATCAAAAATATTCGGTGACAAAATTTGCTCCAACCCCCCATTACCCAGATATGAAGAAAAGAATCCAATTTAAAATTGCTTATTGCAGAAGCTGAGGGGCTGACTACTTTGTTGACAAAGGTTTCATTTCACTATTTGGACTGAGTTTTTCTGAATATTGGAATCTGCATACATACTCTAAAGAAAACATCCAGTGCTCGCTCTGGTACCCCAATCCAACATGATATTCCAAAAAACCGTCTGATGAATGGATGTAAATTCCATTTTTTTGAAATTTGAAGCATAAACGTGTATTTACCACGTAAGGAAGCTGGTTGGTGATAACAAAATGACATTTCTCCACTTCAAACAGCCAAACAGTTCCCCTGATATCCACAGATTTAACAATTTGGGAGCTAATGAGGTCTGCCAGGTGAGGAAAATTCTGCTTTTCTGACAACCATCAATGGCCAAATGTTGCTGTTATATTCATGCTGGGCAAACACATTTCATCTGGATAGCAATTAAACACCCAATTCAGAAGAAGCCGAATACTAGCTGAACTGGTGTACAGAACCGAATGACAATACAAAGCCGAATAATAGCCTTATACCGTGTTTACATCTGAATTTTGAATTATCATTAAAAGGAAGCTCATTAATAGAAACTGTCGATTAATGATCATTTATTTTGACCCGTTTACATTTGCATTTTCGCCAAACATCATTAAAAAAGACTGAAGATTGCGCTTGCTGTTCCCCTTGAAAATTTCGCTGCCGGAAACAGCAACAGTGAAATATGAGCGTTCTTTTAGAACAGAATTACAAGCTCGGGGGTATAGCTCAGTGGTAGAGCGTTCGACTGCAGACCGAGAGGACCCGGGTTCGATACGCAGCCGCTTCAAAAAATTTTCAGATTCCATAGAAAAAGTATTTCGTTTTTGGTGGGTATTCGAAGCTATTTCGTCTTTTTCTTTTCTGGAATTTGGTGTCCTTGAATGGCCAGCAACATTTCAGCAGCATGATTTGTCGAATTTGAGCTCCAGTGCTCAAGCGACCGCAAAACCACGAAACGTTTTGAACGTCATTTAAAATAAATTAAGTTCGGAACATAATTAAAATAAATGATCTTCCTGATGACGTTCCCTAATTTTGGGCGTTCACATCTAAAATTAATGACAAAAACTGAAAAATAAATTATGTTCCGGAACGTCATTAATCGAAAAAATTCGAAAAAAGCGTTTACACTTGCGAAATTAATGATCATTAACTTTTTAATGATCATTAAAAAACAGATGTAAACAGGGTATAATAGTCCAATTGAAACACAGAGGGAATTTCGGGAGCTTTTATCAATAAAGTGGGGTGCCGGCATATTTGAAACATGGCCGTTAATTTAGGAAGCTGGTGCATGGGTTGACCAGAATCAGGAATTTCGAGAGATGCGGTGTCCACCAAACTTACCTTTTGAATTTGTTTCAGGACTTCCTTTGTTGATGGTTTTCTCTGAAACACGGAGAAAAATTAAAACAGGATAGTGAAATCTATGGGGTCGTACTGCTATGGTTTTCATCACCGATGCCACCCACACCAATTTAGCACATTGATAAAACATTCACGTCCTGTGCAATAGAGTGCAAGGTACTTGAATGGGACAAAAGCAATGCTTGTGTGGCGATCAATGCTTGTCTTTGAAGGAAGGATTACATGTCATTGCATAACGGGTGTTTTTTCATTCGAGACGGCACGAAGTTGGTTTTGACATGTTCCAGCGATGTCACGAGACAATTTCACTCCTGTTTCAACGGCATCTCAGTCAGATCACCGTTTTCTCCATCCCCGGTGATCGCAGCTGACGAACAATGCCAAAAAATCTCATAAAATGTCAGTGCTGTGTTGAAACCAGATTTGTGCAGTTTTGCAAAAAGTCACATCCGTGCCCATGTCACAACCCACAATATGCCTTTGCTCATGCTCTGAACTGCTTGCACAAAATCTTTTCAAATCTGATTGCACGTAAGAGTAAACTGTGCAGAGAACTCCTGAGGATAGGTGACATCAAGACGTGATTCCCGTGCGAGAACGTCTGAAAATGACCAAAAACATCATTCATCATGACCAAAAACATCATTGGCAATGCTCGTGATATAAGTGCTGACACGTTTAAGAGAAATGTTATGCGGAGGACGAATTAATCTAGTTTTTATCCTGTCTGGATAAATTACACGTTGTTTTGATTCATGTTGTCTTTGCATCACACTATGACAATGCCTTCTGGTTGCTATTGTTTGTGCTATCCACATTGTAATTTGCGCAGGAGAAGTCCATGCAAATTAAAACTAATAATAATCATTCGAGTCTCCACATGACAAAGCCTTGTTGTTTTTCCGCTCAGAAAAGCATCTGTTGTTTTTCCGCTCAGAAAAATATTTCCGAAAATGAGCCTTCATCATCAGTGCGAGATGCCAATCCCTTTTAGCTGGGGCCGTTGCATTGTGAGAGCCACTTTCCAGACCAGGCAAGGTTTTCGCCAGTTATAGCTACTGTAAGGAGTTTTTTGGAAAGGGCTGTACCTGTCGACGCAGGGTTATCATGGACACCCAGCAGGCTTACTTGAGAAATAGTTAAGTAATACGTTTTGGTAAGTCGCAGCATTTTAGCACAGAGTTGCACTTGATGTTGAAATGAAGTGAGCAAAGCCAGTTAGCAAACATCTTTTTCTGGTTTAAATGGGTCAAGGGTACCTGCAACAAAGAAAACATGGCAGAGAATTTTATTATGGATTCAACATAGAAATGAAAATGTTCCTGTATTTTTGAATGAACATTTGAGTGCAGCACATTCTCAGCCTGCATCTTCAAATGGTGATGAAGATGATCTCACTGAATCTGACTCATCGGTTTTGTTGTGTGTTGAGTTGATTATCTTTGGTAGAAGCTTATTTACACAATAGATGTAGTTTGGTATAAAAAAATTTACTTTTTGACAGCGCCTCGTAAACAACTTATTTTTACAAAATGAAATGTTCCTCGTAGCTCACTTTTTGGAAGTGCCCTGGAGTATGAGTTTTCTTTGGGCAAATGCCACGAGTAGACCTACAGGAGGAGAAATGGATCCACTTGCTCACAATCTCTAGCTCGGCAAACATGGTCTGTTTTCAACAGAACAAAATGCATTCTTGCATTTGCCATTCTCTTTCTGTCTTTCTTTCATGATTTCAACGGAAATTATTTCAGCTTGTTGCTAGGTATGCCGTGGCTGTTGAGCAAAATTGTGAATGATGTTTGTTTGATAACTTATCTTGATTTGTGATAGTTTTTTGCCAATGTTTCTTGGAGTGGAGTGATAATGTGGGGAGACAGGGAGGTTTTCCTCCTGTCCACTTTGACCGGTTTTTATCCCTATCCCCCAGGCCAGCAATGACAGTCTTCGGACGGGGGCAAGCCACCGTCTTCGGACGGTGGCCCACAGTTTCAACAAAATGCCCGTTAAATCGACTAAATAAAAAAGTGATAATGTGTGATGAATGTGAGAATCTTTCTTTCATGAGTGATTGTCCATCGATTCACTTTGTACCACATGGGATTACAAATAACCAATCCTCAGTTTGCCTTGTCTGATTATTGTATCGAATTGTTTCGACAAGGATTCGGTGTTTTAGGGATATTGTTTTGGTGAGAAATACAAAGCAGAAACAACGTCCTTGCATTTATTTTGCACCAATTACATTACAATTACAACTGAAAAATCATTATCTGAAAAAGGAAAAAATGTAAAATAGACGAAATAACTGTCACTCACTTGATGAATGAACAAAAACAAACATACCCAGAACCTGGACAAGGATATACCCATAGTGCTGAGAGCCGTTTTATTTCAGTCTTTTACATTGAAGAAAGAACATTAGGGATATACGTCTTCACATGATGCTGGTAGCTAATAGTGATGTCTGTGTAGCTCGAATTTCCATTGCAGTTATTGGCACACATTTCCATTTTATTTTTTCATGTCTTGACATGAATCAAAGTCATTCCTTTAAACAATGTGGAGAAAAAGAATTCAAAGTGAGAATGGACAGAGATACGATGAAACTTGCAGTTGTGTTGTTGAGTCACATGGAGCACTCCTCAGTTATTCAACAACAGTGACCCGAGTCACATGCCGAACCCGTCAGTTGTAATCAAGAACAGTGATGCAGCCGTTGAAAATTTGCACAGTGCCAGCAAAAACAGTTTATTGTGTTGATAAGTACCCATGAAGAGCGAGCAATAAAAGTTGAATCACAGAATCATGATTGTAAATGCCCTAGATAACAATGAGGAAGTGTTGCGTGAAGCAGCACAACCAAACATTTTAAAAAATGGAAAGGAAAAAAGAGAGGACAACATTAGCAACAATCGAAAAAAATGATAAAAAATGGGGTTTGTGAAAACCAATAAGGCAAAACATTGCTTCAACAGAATAGCTTTGTTTTTGCAGTCGCCAATACAGCACCAAAGCCTATCTAGAAGTAGGTAGGGAGCTGGAAAGTAACGAGGTTTATCCTACACTGGGTCAGAGACAAATGAACCTCAATTTGTCAGCACAACATTACCATGGTAGGCAACACTCGCAACCCCATGAGAACGAGAAGCTTCGTGGAAATGGAGGAGGCTCGTGGAACTTTTTTCCACTGAACATTTTTGTTCTGTGTACCTTTGGGAATCTGCCTCCAAAAATAGCTTTTATGTGACAACCCCCAATCTACATATCTCAACTACCACAAAACAACCCCAAATTGGGCTTTTTGGGGGGCACTGCTGGGAAATGGACACTCGGGACTCTTTTTCAACACTAAACATTTTTGTTTTCCTTGTTCCATAGAGCCTGTCCTGAAAATTTGATTGTTCTGCGGTGAGATCTTACCTCCCCCATGAATACCCCAAAAGGGTCCATTTTTGGGGGGCATAACTCAGTAATGGGGTTCGGATCACTTTTTTCCACTGATTAATTTCAACTTGTATGGTCCTGGGGAATCTGTACTGATATTTTGTTGGTTGATTTATGGGACACCCTGTTTTAACTGTTTTGTTTGCTTTTAGGTCGCTTTAATTAATGAAAGAGGCACTCATGATCAAAGGTTACTACCCGCAACTATCAAAGTATCCCCATTTTACGGTTTGATGGAGGGTTGAATGACCACAATCGAGCACATGGTCTGTCAGGAGGGCCAGAAAGGGCCTGGATCCAAGTCTCTTTTCGCACTCTTTTAATCATTGTGGACCAGCAATAGGGTAGGTTATGGATGTACCCATGCATCAGATATGTTGAAAGTAAAAATGGACAATAAAAACTATAAAGGTCAGGTTTTCATGAAATGATGGCAATCATAAATTGTGAACAGCAAAGTTGATCATACACCTGCGCCCGCTTGCCACAATTTGAGTGGGAGAGGATGAGAGGGAGAAAAGATGTGGAAAGGATGGGTAGGAAAAGCAACAGTCGACTGCATTAAATGTAGGTAAAGAGGGGAAGGAAAATGGATGCAGAATGGAAAAGGGGCAAGGTAGGGTAACGAAGGTGAAGACATTGCATCGGAATTTGTGTGGGGTCCAGGTTGATTTGGGTAAGTTGTATCGTGGGAAAACCGTGTTTTGTGCTTGCGCATTCATCCATTTCATTTGCTTTTTGGAGTTGACCATGTTTTGTGCTTGCGCATTCATTCATTCAACTTGCTATTTCAAAACTCTCGAAGAAGTAGAATGATGAACAGGTACCTATTCGCAATGTGTCTGGTGATCAGTTTGGGATCAATTTCTGCTTGTGCACCACGAACGGGAATTACATCAGGACATTAATTAAACATGACTAGGATTGACTGGTCAGTCAATCATCGGTGTCGCCTGACGAAGCTCCACGAAGAGGGAGTGAAACGTTGCATCTTCGCATTCTCAAAACGAATGGACAAAGGCCGTCAGTCTTTTTTTTGTGTTTAATATGTGTCCTGTTGTTTGGGATCACAAGGATTGGGCCAACTAAAAAAATTAAGGCAAACTTTTTGAACAGCAGCATCTTTCAACAGGGCCCTCAAGTCAGTTTTTCGATGGATTGCTGCAGTGCCTAAGGAAAAATGAAACTGTTTCATCATTATCCCATCTGGGTCCTCGCACCACACCTGTGCTAAGGCCCCCAACCTGAAAAAATATTATGCTTGGTGCACCTAGTTATGATCTAAGAGGAACGCAGCCTTGTCAAGCTGGAATTCCTTTTGGCTTTTCGATCACGATTGTCAGGGGGTTTTGGGAATTTGAAGTGAGTTAGGGTAGTTCTTTGATGGGGCAGTTTGTTTGTGTTCCGAGATAATGGCAGAGCACGTTGAAAATGGTGATAATTGTTGGAAAATTTCGCTCGAAAGTCTGAAAATTTTGTTATTTGGCGGTGGAAATAAAAACGCCAGAACCTGTCAAAAACGCATTTTCAGTCATTTTTACAATGTGATTGCTTTGAATTTTGCAGGAACAATACATTGGAAAAATAATGTAAATAAACTGAAGAAGAGACTGAGAAAAGAGCAAAAGAAAGCTTTATTTTTCAAATGTTTTTGTGCACTATGCTTGCAACTTAATTAAAAAAAAGAAACACGACGTCTTCGCATGTATATCGTGAAAAAGGAGATATTTCGTGGAAATCGATGAATTTCGTGGAAATTATCACATTTCGTGGAAAATCGTCCATTCACAATTGCCAGAATTGCCTTTCAATTGACTGAAATGATAAAGAAATCACAAAAGATGGTTGAAATGGCTGATTTCGTTTTGGCGGTGACAATTCCTTTTCACCATTTTCAGAGTGCTCTAGTCATATGGCTCCAATCAAATGGCTTGAATGTCAATTTCGAGCGGAGTCAGATTTCGATTTTTTATAGAAGAGCACGAAACGATCCGATCACGCAGGTGGACTCGAGGACAAATGAGAAATGACAAATCAGTGTGAGGAATTTGGGAAGTCAGTTAACGATTTCGGAAAATATCACGTTTTCTGAAATTTTTGATATTTTAAAGGACAGAAATTCAATCGGCCGTATGCACCAAGGCCACTAACCCAACCCTAACCGTAAGCTTGAAAAAAGTCCATTCCAAATTCAGATGCACCTTTCTCAACGATGGAAAAGGAACACTGTTTTGCATTAGAAATCAAATTTTCCGGAACACTGTTTTGCATTAGAAATCAAATTTTCCAACAGATTTCTCTTCATTAAATGTGTTATGTACGAGAAGAATTCTGTAGGAAAATTTGATTTCTATGCACAACAGTATTCATTTTTCAAGTTGAGAAAGGTGCATCTGAATGCGGAATTGACTTTTTTCAAGCTAAGGGGTTAGGGTTAGTGGCTTTGGTGCATACAACCGACTGTTTGTTTTTTGGAAAAAATGTCAATGCGTCATGTCGGGGGAAGGAGATCACCATGGTCAACGTTATGATGGTTGGCATGTGAATTTGTGAGCGAGTTGATTTTGTTTGGAAACCGAAGAGAGATCCTGTTCCTAAATGAAACCTTACCCTCAGAACGTCATCACAGGGTTCAGGCTGACTGCCTAATGGTGAAAACTGTTCAAATGAATAAAATTGTAAACAATACCTACGGATGCTGAAAAGCTGAAGACATTTGGTAATTTATGGTTCATTTTCCGGCAAAATTGGTGTTCCAGAGGCCAAGTTTTCCTCCAGCGTGAGCCAATAGCACATACCATCACAGAAGAGAACTGCCACGCCAGTGTCATGGTCAATAATTCTTTCATTCTCCATTTCCTTCACCATGGTCAGTCGTCGGCCTGGTGATATTCGTGGTCATCACTGCGGGCAGCAGGCATTCCGAACACTGGCTAGCAGCATTGATGCAAAAGACAGAACTGCATTCCTTTTCTTCCACAATGTCCTACAGTCCCAGGCCAGCTTTCAAATCATTGCAGGACACTGCACATGTTGAGTGGAATGGACGTCAGGCAAAGCCTGATGCAATTCAGTGTTGCTGTTTGGTGTTGGCATGCAAAATTGGCAGCCACGTTGGGGAAACAGAGAAGCCACCAATGAAAAGAGCAAAAGGGAACCTGAAAGGGAACTGTTGTGGGCAAAAAGAAACGCCTTCTTTTTTTTGGGATGTGGGCACGGCATTTCGACAAGTGGGAACACCTATCCTCACAGTTCCCCAGCCGGAAAGTGGCCAGAAAAAACACATCATACCTTTTGAATAAAGCTTTAATTTGAAGGCATAAAAAGGCAAAACGCTGAAATTCAATATCACGAAAAATTCTTGTGAATTATGTGTCAATAGCACGCCAAAATAAGAGCACGCCAATTTTTTCAGTACCTAACAATTTAAAATTTTGATCCGATTTGGCAATTAGTCACACAACATCTGCACTGTAGTAGAACATCACAAAGTTTTGCATGAACACTGTAAAATGTCACTTTTTCCTTCAACCAAACATCAAAGTCAACAACAAAGTGAAATATTAGTGTAAATTTAAATGCAATTGATTTCGTTACTGTTTTAATAATCATTTAAAATTAAGAAACAGAAAAGAGTACTCTCACAAAAACAAGACATTGATGGGGTTGCTACAAATTTTACACATCACAATTCCTCACCTTCGGCTGTTACACGTATGCTTGCCCAGGCTGTTGTGACCACTTTTCCAGGTCAGACAATGGATACAACTCGTCACATTAACTCTTTTTGAGTTTTTAGGAAATGGTCCAGCCAAAGCCGCTGCGTGGAAACCGTTCAAATTCCATGCAAAAATAGAAAAATGGACAAAAAATGGCAAACCCCACTGAAAGGATGAACCACGTAAAAAAATCTGCACAGAAGCAGGAGAAAGCAATAAGACAAATTTCTCGTCGGTTTGAAGCTTTCAGAAGGCAACATAACAAATTTGAACAGGTACTGGAAACCGCAATGAGTAACAACAGAACCTCTGATGCTCATTTTCTTCTGATCGCAAATTGCATTTACAGTGCAACTGGTTGAACATATAATGTTTAAAGTGCGTTCATTTTCAGAATGGTCCGCGCCAAAACTCGCAGCAAAACGAAGGTGAGAGCGGGGGCACGACAGTGGTGTCCAAATTGTACAACATTCTTTGCCTGAATATCCGAGTTGTTTCATTTAAGCGCTATTTTCGAACGCGCCGGAAATTCCCGAAAGCGCCGGTGGTTCAGTGGTAGAGCGTTGGACTTTCGATCACAAGATCGTGGGTTCGAGTCTCGCCATGGGCAAATTTTTTTAATTTTCATTTGGCACATGTTTGCTTAGACAAAAGATATCACAGATGGAAAAGCAACCTAAACATGATTTTGAAATTTTCCAGACATGAATATGTGTGCCTGTGTTCCAGTTGTTGGCAACAACAGCAGATGTGGCCGCACACCATTGCAGGTCGGTGCCAAATAATTGCAAAGTGAGGGCCAGTGAAGTTGCGGATCAGCGCTGCACCAGAAGTGCACATTTCAAAAGCAGGAGCGGAACGACCAGCAAACCAGACAGATCGTGGTCACAGAAAATTGAAAAAAGATTGAGAGGTGAAAACCGACAGAGATTCGAAAATTGAGGCCCGCAGCTCAAAATCTCAGATTTCCGATTTTTGCACAAATTTGCACATCCCAGTCTGCAAAAAGCGCTCGGACCATTCTGAAAATGAACAGACTTTAGATTCATTGATTTTAGCATCTAACAACTACACATCCCCACACTGGCTGAATCAATTTTCATGGACATTTTGATGCTCCTATCGGTGGACGCCAAGCTATGTGTTGACAACAAGGTGGCCAACGTCAGGTTTGGTTGGTTTTAACCAAGGAATAATGAATTGGAACCACAAACGTTTTCCCCGAAACCGGCTATTCCAAATGTGGGTGGGTATTAAAAGGTGTTTCCAAACAAAAAAAAACTACCAATGAGATGAAATCGATGCCCGTGAGTCATAAGAAACCAGCACCGTTCCATTGTCTCAGATTTATTTTTCACCTGTACTTACAGCTAGAGCACTTCTGAGTTGTTGAAAACTCATTGTTTAGTCATCATTTTCACTGTCTTTCAAGTAACTTTGGACATGGGTGTCACCCACCCACAAGTGGACTTCTCTGCAAGCAGGTTAGTAAACAATAGCGGGCAGCCAATCAGATCGCAAGAGGGCGTGGTCAAATGCCAATCACAGTTGCATGATTGGCTTCCCAGTTTCTAATGGATACAACCGCACTCACCCTGAGTGGCCGGGTTAGGCAGACTCCTCTGTCCATCGTTGCTTGAAAAACCCGGCAGTTTGAAATGTCCCCTTCAATTTTGCTCTTTGCATATTTTTAACATTTTTACCCTAAAGGCAGCCATTTTTACCCCAAAAATCATTTTTCGCATGAAAATATCCGTTTCGGATGGAATGTCTCCGACAATTCTTGCTCCAGGAAGTCGAAAATTGGCACACTGAACGTTTTTTATCGTAGAAGTAGTGCGTGACACAGTTGGATTTCGTGATTTCTGGCTTGACTGTCGTTTGCAAATTGTGGACAACGAATGACTGATTTTTGAAACACTTTTGAAACTATGCTGAAAGTTCCAGGTTGAGTAGCAACCCCATCTGAGAGCTTGCAAGCTTGTTCAGATGGGGGAAGATATGGCAAATTGGTAAAGGGAGGTAGGGGAAAGTGGTTGGGTGAGGTAGGTCTGTGAAAGTAGAATTGCAAAACACGGTGCTATGGTTTAAGTACATAAATGCAGCATTTGTATGTGTGCGAAAAATGCACTCACAGAAGGTGAACAGTAATAAAATTGTTAAAAACATTGAAGGTTGAGGGTCAAAAATTGCAAAAAAACGTGATTTTGGGCTTTGACATTTTGATGTCACCAAATGGTTCATTTTATGCTTATTCCAATGATACAGGGCGCTTATCAAAAGTCCTCGAACATAGGCGATATTTTAAAGTACTGGTTAACACGGGGCCATCTGATTTCAACAGAGCTTGGTGCAGCTTCACACATAACACGAGTGTCATAATGGTTTGCAGTGCATGCTGCCATTGATTCTAAAAATGGCACCTGAGTTAATAATGAACTCCCAATGTTCAAAGACTTTTGATAAGGTGTGTTATTGCCGTTAAAGTAGTTTTTGGTCATAATGTCCCTTTTTGGCTGATGGAGCTAGAAGAAAGTGCCGACTGAGTGAACTATGGGGATGAACTATAACTGCCAGACCTTCTTTTGGATAAAATGAACTACAGGTCAAAAAACATCATGGTTGCCGGCTACACCTTCCTCCTGCACAGTTCTGGTAGCAACAACATGCATGGGTAAAGCCAGATTGAATTGATGTAAGATAGCAAAGTGTCACTCTCACCTGCTTAGAACGATCAGATCACAAGCATTTGCTTTGCCTCGGCCCATCAAAGGAGGCAAAAATTTGCCCAAATTTTGCCTGATGCGCAACTAGCCCAAGCCCCTCTTGCCCAAAGATAAAAATGACAACCATACGAATGACACCAGAAAATCGTATGACCCAGCACGAACAATGACTCGCATCAATCTTGTTCATCAACAAACAACTAGCCTACGGACAGAAAGAAAAACCTAAAATGGTAAAAAAGAATGACAGATGTGAATGTGAAAAGATGAGCAAAACAAAAATGGTAAAAAAATTAAGAAAAGAAACAAGTTTGTGAGACAGACAGAAAATGTCTAATCACCACTTCGATAAAGATGGCACAACCCTATCAACCAGATAAAAAATGTCCAATCATCCATCAATACCTTCAGAGATGCGTAACATCTGTTCCTTCGGCCATTTCACCATTCAGCGCATCTTCCAGTTCACCCACACCCTCTTCCTCCTCCTCCTCCTCCTCCAAGCATGCTGCACCATCAACTCCCGCATCAGCAGCACTCCGCTGGTGGTTCCCCGTAATGCCCCGCCGAGACAACAACCGCCGTGACTCATCAGCCGGTATTGCAGCAGCAGATTTCGATCTGATCATGCTGGCTTTCATCGTTTCCTGCTTGATTATTATCTCATTTGTGATGTGGTTCTCACTGCGGATTCGATCTCGAATCTTCTGCGGCTCATCGGGAATGACCCACTCCAATACCTTCGTGATCAATCCAACAATGTTCTGTGTATTAAGAGTAAACCATGCGCAGATATAACAGAAGGAGCTGAAAACCTATTTATACAAAATAAATGCGCTCATATTTTAATAACATTGAGTGGCCGCATTTTTATTTTGTTGGAATTTTTCTTGGGTCATTTTCATCATTTTTTTTTTTTTTTGACAATTATGGGTAGCAGCATTGAGAATAAGTGAATATAAGAACTGAATCAACTTATGTCAGTCTGGGCAGTCAGTTGGATATCTGATATTCTTTTTGGGTCATTCACCATCACAAGTCAACACATACATCATGCATGAGTCAAAATATCATAAGAGATGCCCTAAGTCAAAGTCGAATCAGAAGGTGAAGATCACGAAAGAATAATCCAAAGACTTTTCCGTTCATTGAATCTTCGCACAAAAAGCGATGAACGGACAATGCAGTTCTACGAGTTATTTATTTTTATGTTTTCTGATCAACCCATACTTGGGGCATTGTTAAAAATTGAATCTGGATCTGTGATTCATGGAACCCAACTTGCCTACAGTGCAACTTGACTACACTGCACAGGAAAATGTCACAATATTCTACCTGTTGATATTTTCAATGATATTTACATCCAGGAGACTAAGTTCGAAGGCCCAAACAAGGGTCCAACCACAATCAAAGGCCAGGGAGGGTGAAAATAAAATCAAGAAAGCAAAATGATGAGACTGACCTGAAAGAGTATTACGAAGAGCAGTCTGATGGCCAGTATGTGCCAAAACTCCATTTTCAACTCATACTTCCGATCGTTGTTGTTTGAGGGAGAAAATCGGAAATCAAAATAGCTGAAAATATGAAAAGCAAAAGAGCACATCAATGGATGAGGGTATTGTGATTGCATGCGCAAAAAAATGCCATCCCCCAAGCCCAAGACATATTTCGGTGGATCAATCAATTGGTGGAAAGCGGAAAAGTTGGGGGAGAGAGGGGGGATAGGTTGAGAGAGGGGGAAGGGAGAGCGAGAGAGAATTCAGAAAGAATTGTAGAGAGGATTTAGGAACAATTTGAGGGGAGTGCAAATTACATATCAAAGGGCCACCAAAGCTAGGCCTGTGGCATCAGCCCTTACAGGATTCTGAGGTGCAGAGCATGTTGAAGGAGCTCTGTAGCCACAGTTCTCCAAAAGGTTGGGGCTTTTTGGCCAATTTTGGTTCTCCAAAGGATGATGGATTACGTTGTGGATTTTTCAAACAATATTATTTTATATCTGAAAATGTTGTAGATGAATTTACAATATTCAATAAAATAATATCTGTCTCCAATGTTTGAAGAACCGCAACATAATCAGTTAAAACAGGGTATGAAGCAGAATCATACAGAAGTGAACAAGTTGTCTACCACGTGCATCAGGAGTAGTGAGATGCATGTGACAAAAAAAAACAACCACAAGAAGCGATGGAATCTGGTTATTTCCTTGAGCGGCTCTGAAAAACTCTTAAAACAGGCATTTTTGTTCCAGTTTTTTGCAGAAAGTAAGCATGTTCCGTATTCACTGCCCCCGGATGCCATTGTTTTTGCAGACAATTTGATAACTCCATCGAAAATCATGAGTTGGATGACGAAAATTGATAATCTTCTAAACTGGTCCAATTCAGCGGCCACATTGCCCCTCTGTGTCCAACAGGTCGTGCCACGTGAAGGTAGGGGTTGGGAGGAGAGGCTGATTTGAGATGAATCGCTACCTTGATGCATCGCATTGGGTAACTGTACCTACCGAAATTTTAAAATTTTCCTATGACTAAATTGTTAGAATGCGTGAAACACACCCTCCCATCAAACCTCCCCCCCCTTTGATCTGCCCCTGGCTGAAGGAGGAGGCATGGGCTTCCTCAAAATTTTCATTTTTCATGATTGATTTTTCGTCTGCTTTCAGTGTAAAAGTCGAATACTAACTGAGATTTTGACAACAACCCTTAGTTTTGACTTTTCGGTGAGTTTTGTAAGCGATCGATGATGAAAACTGAGTTTCATCACTTTTTTTTGCAGTTTTTTTTTTGTGCAATTTCGGACTTTATATCTGTGTTTTTCAGCCAGTTTCAGAGGCAGTATTAAGTATTATGGTAATTTGGTATACTGAATGGAAAAATGCCCTAAATTGAATGACACAAGTCGGAATTTCAGATTTCTTACTCAAAGTGCCACTGTGGCTCTGTTTCCAAATTACTTGACGCTCGGCTATCGTGAGTATAAATAAAACTGTCGAAACACATTGAAGGGGTAAAAATATCAAAATTTTGGCTGTCACTCAATTTTACATGAAATTAGAGCATTTTTGCATGCTCGGCACCTTTAAAAATACCCGCCACTTTTATGAGGCCACCAATTAAAAGTTCCAGCAGTATTTTATTTTAACAATGTCTGCCAAAACCTTAACCAGGAGAGCTAGAAGACTAAACTTTTCTATGCACACTTCTGTGATGCCCTCAAATATTCTCACCAAAAATGACCTTAATCGGTTGAGAAATACGGAATTAGAATTTTTATTTGCCTCCGCCTTGACTCCCTGGACCTATAGACAGAAAGAAAAACAGCAAAACCGCATTCATTGACCTCTCAATTCCTTTAAATCAGCTGGTGTTTTCAGCTGCAGAGAATAGAAAAAAATGAACCTCTGAGACCAAACTAAACAGCCAACCTGCACGTCTGAATGTTGAATTCATTTTCCACTGGATCTCTGAAATCGTTGACAGTGAAGTGAGATAGGCTGAAATCCAGGTATCCCTCCAGGTTCCGGTTTTGCCAATTGACAACATACTTGTAGTACATTTGGGGGATGAAATTCGAAGTGAACGCTATGAGGATGGCCTGGAAAAGACATGATGAGAGAAAACAAAGAAAACGATGAAGAAAAAAAAAACAGTGGGGAAGAAGTTTTCCATTGATGCACTTTCAAAGCCGCATTTATTTGCCAAATTTCAATTTTGACTGCAGAATGCAATTCACAAGTTATCCTGTGCTACTATGACCATGTGTAATGCACTATCCATAGACGATTTCATCGAGGTACGATATATGCTGGAACATGAATTGTGTCCCTGACCCACTGCTACAGGAAAAAGTGACGTTGGGTCATCATTGATGCCGCAGCAAAAAAAACCTCAATGAAATCTCCCCATGGTATCAATTGGAATTTTTAGGGAATAGAATGTCTCATTCTAGCGTGCCAAATTTCAGCCGCCTAAGTTGGTGGGAGTGAGCCCATTCTTTTAACGGCACTAAGGAATTCACACGGCGAATGCAATCAAACAAGAAATTATTGCATTAAAAATTGAGTTGTCCAAGCAAGCTAGATAGAATTATTGTAACTTGTTTTTACCCCTGTCCCATGCCCAATATGAAACAGAGGTGGCCAGGTAGTAGAAATCAATTTTGGAGTGACAATTTTTTATGTGGCATAAACTCCAGAGCAAGAGGACAAGAGTGTCCAAAAAAAAAGAAAAACAGCAAAAAGAGCTCCGAAGTAGCAAGCATTTTGAGAGAAAAAAGAAAACCCTTCCCTGCCAGTGGCTGAAGAACAATTTCGACCCATCTAAGGGGCGTCAAGGGCTTTGAAAAAGGCCGAGAAAGCAGAGTAGCCGAGCCGACCAAAGTCAAAGGAGCTTACGTTGGTGATGATTGAGAATTTGCCAACAGCCTCAAGGATGGTGAACCAAACTCCAATGTTGTTGACACGTTTGGAGACTGGCCTCCTGTAATCGACCAGCATCTTCTTGGCGTCGAGACGGATTTCGAATACGTTGTTCAGAAGAGCAAAGAGAGGGCCAAGGGGGAAGGCAGCAGCGAATAGGGTGATGAAACCGTATTGGAGAACTATAGGAGGGGGGATGGTGAGAGAGAAATAGAAATGCGTGAATATTTAGAAAAAAGACATTTCCAGAAACAGATGGTTGGGAAATATTTATGAAAAAATTAAGCAAACAAATGAGGACAAAAAAAAAGATAAAACCAGGTTCAAATGCGAACCAAACCCATTTGGGGAGCAGAAAAAAGAAATGGCAGACAAGACAAGAATTTCTTATGATTCGTTGTTCGTAGATGGGATTGTGTCAACTTAGTCAACACTCTAAACACCTTACTGAATTGGTACATTATTTTGATCCCAAGGAGGATTATGTCCGAGTGAGGATTCACAATTATTATTTGGACTGGTTTGAGCACCAAGAACAAACCGTGGTGGCTTTTTGATTTCACATCGTGCACGAAGAAATAATCTGATGAAAAAAATGCAAAATCGAAACCAAATTCAAACATTTAAAGTGGTTTTCATGAACGTTTTTCGCCACAAGCATTTATTTCCCGTTCATGTTTTTGGTTTCACCTGATAAAAACGTCTTCCAGGCTGTATCATAGACACAACCTGCCAGAGATAAAAAATCGGCGCACCTGTGTATGCCTCACCAATTTGAGTGATGGAGACGCCAGAATTTTGACTTTTATCCGTACTTGGACCACTTTTGCCCTTGTTAAACACTAGCTGCCCCCGGTGGAAGGTATATTGTGGCAAAAAGACGACCCAAATCAAAAATCTGCTCTCACATTTCACACATTGATAATCTTCTTTTGCAAGTTGGCATGAGAGGTGAAAGAGAAAACATTGTCATCACAATCTTTCAAGGAACTTGTGCAAAGTCTGATGAAGAATTCACATTTTTTTCAAGCCTATGAGGTCAAATAATGATTCATTTAAAAATTAACTCGTTTTTCAAACAAAATAGGTTAGTTCTCCAACTTTAACATACCAATTTCCAAATATTCCCCAAACAGGCCCCTGTCACCAAAATGCAACAGTTTGAAGTCCTTTGCCCATTGGCTTTCCTGCGACTTCAGCGAATCGGTAGAATTCATTGCAATCTTCCTTAGCTTCAGCATGTTCAGCGATTTCAGAATTAGGCTGGAAAGACAACAATATTACATTAGCAATGGCTAAATTTTAGGATGTGTAACAAACAATTAAAACTGTGTCAGTTTCTGCAGTTTGCTTTATTTATTCTTTCAGTGCGAGAGAACAACTGCAAGAAAAAAGCGAATGTACAAAAACCAAAGGGCAATAACGGATCTTTTATGTTCAGCGTCGCAGGCAGATAAAAATAATGCCCATGGCAAAACTCAAAAAGTGCATCCAAAAAGCCAAATGTTTCATTGTTTTGTGCTCTCTGTTTGCCGCAATTTGCAATTTTGCAGCCATTTCCAACTTGTCACCCATGGTGCTTGCCCATACCTGCCCCCTTGCTACAGCACTGTTCATGCTCACATTGTTTTACAAACAAAAACAACACATTCACAGAGAAAAATCCAGAAGTAACCAAAGAGTGATAATTTTTCACGCTCAGGTCGAGAACACAGGAGCATGGAGTCGAAGATTACGTAAGCTTCCAGCAGAAATACCAAATCAAATCATTTTTGAAGAACCAAATGTGGGTAGGGAATGCAGATCGTTTGTTGGATAGCCGACTTTGTGCCACTTCACATAAGTATTCCCGTTTCGGGGAGTTTTCTTATTCGAGAATTTTGGCAAGATCTTTCACTGTGGAACTTCACATGAGTTGTGTGGACGGAACAGACAAATTCACGTCAGCAAGAGCTTCCTTCTTTCACTGTAAAAGTGGGCAGACATTTCTTCTTTCACTGTAAAAATTGGGCAGACATTTTCCTTCATTCACTGTTAAAATTAGGCAGACATATTTTGTATTCGCAACGTTCTTTAGACAGACAGACACTTGAGAAGAGAGCAATTAAAGACGATGGAAGTTCGGTTTCACAATTTCTCCAAACTGAGGAGACGGAAGGACTGAGGAGTCGATGTTTATCGGGCACGAAAGCATCCTCCAAATGCGTATATGAAAAAAACTTACGGAATCAGCATCTCCAAAACAGCATTCATGGTTTGTTTTCCAACCATTATAATGGCCAACTGAATGGTCAGATCAGAAAAACAGCCGCCAGCTCCACACTGCATTGAAAGAAAGAAAAAGAATAACATGCAATCAGGTTTTTCCAAGGTTTTGGGGGCAGAAAAGGCCATTTTTGGTCGAAGGCCACCAAAGCCAGGTCTAGGAGCACCAGTTCCAGCAGGATCCAAGTACCAGATGGTAGGGGGTGTGAGGGAGAGAGCTTTTTGACAAGACAGGGTCACTTTTCAAAGTTCTTTTTTTATGTTCCGTGGAATCAAAGTTTTTTTCCAGGTTTCAAAGTTTAGCTGGGAACCTTCTCTCATTCAATAAGCTCCGATATTTTTTGTTTAAAACCTGATTCTATTCAGGATTAGAGAAATGTTTTGATCTGCTGAATGGTCAAACTTATTCCAAAACTGATGCACTTGGGCTTTTCCAAGAGCCAATCAATGTCTCATGTTCAATGTCCCAAACGTTTCCATTGATAAATACCAAATTCATTCCAGGAAGAGAAGTGTTGAAATTTAAATGCGAAACAATTTCCGGCATCTCCTCCACATTTTCATCGAATGCGCAGTTTTTTCTGCTGTGACGTCCCATAAACCTGCAGAAGAGTTTTAGAAAAGCTTTCAACTTCCTTGGGACACGGAATTTTTAAAGCTATTTTGAACCTTTTTAAAAGTTATTTTGCAGCAAAGATTGCCCAAATGGTTGCAAAAAAACGAAAAAAAAAACCCCTCTGAATCACAACAATAGTTTTGAACAGTAAACATTGTTAATCGGCAGATGCCTTTCCAGTGGTTAAATTGAGCGGGCTCCCACGGGCTCCCGGAGCCGGCCGGCTCCGGGAGCCGGCTGCCTTTTTAGTTCAGGGAGCGGCTGCCCTCATCACGAGAGCCGGAGGGAACCGACTGGAAATCGACGATTGTGGAAAATTTTCGGAACATTGCAGAATAATAGACGGAAATTCCTATTCATTTTTATATAAGGTGCTTATTTAGTCACTTTCACACATTTTTGTTAGATTCCATACCTTCTAAAACACTTCTCGAACCCCCGAATTCACATCTCGTTGCCCTCACCAAATTTTGACCCGCATTTGTTTGAGGTTGGTTATCCCCCAGGCCTTTGCCCCTGCCCTTTTGCACAGAGCGTTTCCCTTTTCGGGAAAAAGCTGTCCCTTTTCAAATGTTAGGGAGCCGGCCGGATTTGTTTTTCAATTTAAGCACTGTGCCTTTCTAGTAACGAGACAAAATATAGTCCAAAAGGAATAACGTTCAAACCTCTTCCTGTCTATATCCAAACAGTCTGTTGTAGTCACCAGGTCTCCCTATGAATTTGCCCTTGATAAAAGCAATGTAGAATATGGACGAATAGTAATTGACAAACTGAAGCAGATAAATCTTAATCGTTAAGCTCTCGTCAAATTCGGTCTGCGTCCGGGGCAACTCCTTCTCTGTCAGATACTCAGCAACGTGTCCGTAGAGCTGCAAGGAGTAGGTAGGTAGACAGGGATAGGATAGCTCTACAGAAATAAAATATTAAACTGTTCCAGTTGAGAACACCGCACGTTGGCGCTCATTTGGATGCTCTGCACAAACTGGACAATGCTTGTGCAGTGGCACCAAAACCAGAGCGCCACCATTGGCACCCTGTTATTCCAGACACAAAGACCTGAGATGCAGCGGAGGTACAAGTTTAGTTGAAGCAGAGTGCTTTATGTGGAGCCCTAAATTAAGAGCCCGTCATGTCACACGCTTGTGTCTGGTCTGTGTGCAGTGGAAAGCAGAGCGCCGCAAGTGGCATCCGGAACACAGTGACGAATCAGATGCTTTTCATCGGACAAGGTTAACATTTTCTAATGTGCGATAGAACTTAATTTTAGATGCTCCGACGCATAGAAGGGAGGCCACTTCAAACAACCCACGGTTGAGACCAAAGACAAAAGAAAAAATGTAAAGAAAAAGATTATCGTCGTAAGAAAATAAAAAGAGAATTAGTATCTATTCAACATTAGGTGAGGATTTTGTAAAGATGTTTTGCACAGCACTAAGAACAGAGAATCCTGTGAACAAGATCAAGGAAAAAACTCTCCAATCCAGACAATGTTTCATACATTAAATTAAAGACCAATATACGGGATTATTTGGATAGAGATCCCAGAGATCGGCAAAGAGAGAAATAAAGTATCGGGGAAGAAGGCCTACGACAAGGCTATCTCACGATGATGAAATTTACAAATTTCTGAGATCCTTGCTAAAAACATATTTTGTTTTTGAGAAGGATTATTCATATTTTACCAAGCAGCAAGCAGGATAAAAACACAAATGCAAAGAATTCACAAGAGAAGAGAACAAGGCAAGCGAACAAAGTTCTGTTTTTCTTTTCAGTTGGTCAATTATTCTTCGACGCATGCTGACGTCAAACAAGGCCCAGTAATATATCGGTGGGGATTTTAATTCAAGGAATCGTTCTTATCTATTTCGCTTAATCACGCTACCGAGAATGTAAGAGGAGCACCCTTTTCAATTCATTCTTTCCGCACACCATTTCTGAGTGGAATGCTCTCCCTAGGGACTCTCCCTTGATCTCTTGTACACTTTCCCGCATGTCTCGTACCAGTAGAATTTCCTGAATCTTGCAATTATTGCGACCATTTGTTTGTTTGCATTGGAACAAGTCTGTAGTTACTGTTTTCATGGTTAGTTGCCATGCTGTCGAGAATCCGCAGAGCAGGGAGGGTTTGATGTGGGGGCATGAACAATGAGCAGAACATGGGTGGGTTGAATGGGATCATGAATCTGGCTGGTGTCGGATGCAGCAAAGCTTGACCACGGAGCGATTATTCGTGGCAGATTTGCTGTACATGAAAAGAGAAAAGGCCAGCGAGAAAAGGAGAACTGACTAACCCAGTTGAAGATCTGAATGAAGATCAAATTGATCAGGGCAGCAGTTGCGTTGACAAAGATCATCGTGTAGCTTCGGTGGCCGACACCACTGAAAAGACTGACAGCCGTCTGAACGGAAATGCGGTAGACGATGACACCAAGCATGGCTGCCAATGCAAGAAACACCTGCCAAGAGGGAGAGAGGGGGAGACAAAGAAAGATGACGTAAAAAATATATTTCTAATCCTGACAAGTGTGATGAAAATACTCTAACCTGTCAAAAGTTGCAGGTGCAGTGGCGGCATAATTTATATAGGCCTACCCACACATGTAAAAATTTCAACTGTTCAGGTTTTCCCAAAAACTCCATGCTGAAGAAATTAATGTCATCTTTTTGTCACCAAGGTGAAATTCTGACAGCTCCAGAAAGCTCTGTTGAAATCTGGCACTCAAATGGGAAAAACGCACGTATGAGTACATTAATTCCGCCGCAACTGTACTTGGGTCAACTCGACAACTTGAAATCATGGGCTTGTCTGTTGGTTCGACTTGCACGTCGGCTGCAAAATAATTTTGTTTAGAACATCTCCCTGCCCTGATCCAGGTGGATTATTCCCTGAGAAAACACCAAGAATGCATGTGGAGGGTATATGTGGTTGTTTTTGCATTTTTTCCAGAATGTTGGTGGATGGTTTGCTAATGGCATGAACGTCTTGTGGTCTCTTTTACAGGTACACGATGGTGAAAACAGATGATTTGTGTTGCCATGTTTGCACCTTTTTGGTGCATTGTGTTATGTTGTTCCTTTGTTGAGGTGTTTTTGTGCTTCTAGAAGTCTATGACCTGTTTTTCTCCGTGTGATCAGTGATATGTTTTAGTGTCCCTAACAAATTTCCACAAGTAAAAATGCATGGCCTCGCTGCCTCGAAACATGAGTCAAATGATGTCCTTTCCTGTTCTTCTGGCCAAACCAAACCCATTTCGAGATTCACAACAAGGCCCGTATCGGATGTTCAGCACCCATGTCGACAACCCATCTACCCCCGAACCATGATCTGGACGATGCTCGCAAATTGGTGCAAATTTACCAACTACAATGGGGTAGAATATCATGGGAAAAGTGTGGCACTTCTTTACCGGAACAAGCACTTGAGAACTGCCTTTCACGTGAAATAATGACGAATAATCACCCACGGCACTGCGGGGAATTATTTTGTTTTATGCTTTTTATTGCCATTTATTCCTGTCCTACACAAGTTTTACTTTTGGATCCTTCAGACTAACCATTGGCACATTTTGGTCCAGAACGAGGTTTTAAGGTGTTTGACCGTGGGGTCAAATTTTCATTAGGGCACAAAAATCTTTTGGGTTTTATTTTTAACAGAAAAAAACACGACAGATTTTCATTCGGGAAAAAATTGTGACCTGTACGAGAAAAGAAGCAAACATGTGGCTCTCAGATGGGAGTTTTTAGCGGACAAACGATTAAGGACAGAAAAATCAACTAATTTAGAGGAGGGGGACCAACTAACCAGAAGAAAGACGACAGAAATGCTGAAGACGAATCCAGGGAACTTCATCCTCCAAAAAGGAACATGGGGCTCCATTGTGTTGGTAACAATGTTGAGTTTTTTCTTTTTAACATGCGCCAAACTGACCAGGTAATTGGGTCTCGGCTGTTCGTCAGCAGTGCTAACACTCGACAGATCCCAACGGTGAGATATCTCACAACTGTGTCGTTTCCAATTCTCAAGAAACAGCGCTCCTGATGTTAGAGAATAGAGAAGTTGGAGACCAATAGAAAAAAAAGAGAATAGCTTATTTAAGTCTAAGGAAGGAGTGGTGGGGGAACAAAATATGTCTGCTCTTTGCATTTTATTGACACCAGCTGCATATTATAACCAGAAAAAAACTTGAACCTGTATTGCAAAATGGATTCCCCCTCTCCTCTCACTCTCTCCCTCCCCATCCCCCTTTCTCTCTCCTTCCTGTCCCCTCTCCCTCCCTCCCCTTACTTGCTTTGTTGGTACATTATTGTTCACCCCCGCTTTACGCTTACCCCCGGGGAGAAGTGCTCCGGAATTAGTGTTAATCAGAGGTTGCAGGCATAAATTTTAGCATTGAAGTAAATGGAAAAAATTTACCTGCAACCTCGGCTTAATGCTATTCCAGAACACTTCTCCCCGGGGGTATGAAAGTGGATGTTTCTGCTCTGCTGGCACAAATGTAGCCGTTTTCAGACATGCTGGCATGCGAACGTTCTTGGTGCAACCCCCTCATGTTGACAGTGGTAACATGTTGACATGCAGGGCAGCACTTGTGCTGCGTATGTCCGGTGGATGGAAGGGGACTTGTTTCAAATGCCTGCACAAAAAACAGTCCATGGGTGCCTGGTCAAGTCTTCCCCAACTGCATGTGGAACAAAAAACAGCACCTCGTTCGGAAATCAGATGGCCAGGAAAATGAAGAAAAGGAGTGGCCATTGCCAGACGTTATTCACCACCCGTCAAACCTGAGTCCTTCTCAAGGACATTTTCTTAGCCGCCTGGTTCCCAAAGGAGGTTACTTAACAAACCTACACAGAAGCTCCTACCCCACACCCATTGGCTTCTTTTTAGGACATGGAGGATGCAATTTTTTACCTGGCGGATATCCCCAACACTTGAAAGCAGGTATCCTTTCTGCGAGGAAATGTTTGCAAATATTTCAAAAGGCCACAGGCCTCCACTAACAGCAATCGTTGAAGGGAGTTAGCGCTTTTTTTTAATTGGTATGATTTGCAGATTATCTCGGGAAATAACTGAGGTTGTGAGTCTAAATTTTGCACATGAATTTCTTTCCGGAGGCCAGTTATGCCCTGCAAATTTCCACAAAATGAACTTACGAACAGCAAAGTTGGTCTGTCAGGGTGGCCCCCTGAAAAGGCAGAAATAAGCATGCAATGTCAAAGAGGAACAAAAAATTTGTCCATCATAGGTCATTTTGTGCCCCCACATTATGACGTAAAAACAACACACTCGTACACAGCTGCCACTCAGAATGACAACTGGGTGTGACGTCCAACTGAATGTGTCTTTTGAATGTTGGGAAAACAAATATCAAACTTCTCACTAAAAAAGAGCGTTGTATGAAATGTGTTTCAAGGAATCAATCATGTGCCACGCAATAGCCTGTCATTTTTAAAACACAATCGATGACTTTATTGAAAAGTCTAGTCTGTCATTTCCGCAATTCATTGCTTACGGCAGTGCTCCATCTCAATTAATGTGATGTGTGTGATACTTACCCCAAAGTGCCATGACAATTGAGAAGATCAGTGTCGAAGGGTTGTCCATTAAGTAGGTCAGCCGCGCATAAGTACATGTTTGATTTAACTTCCAGAAGCCGCAATTATGGCACAAAGGACACATGGTGTAGTTGATGTCTTTGTTGCAAATATCCTCACTGCAAAGAGGGGGAAAACAAGCAAAACGTTAAAAAAATCAACTAAAGGCCCAGTATCTTCCAGATTACAAGACATCGAAAACACAGCAAGAAGTAATAATTCACAGAGCCCGGATCCGGAGTTGCCACCCTCCCGGATGGATCTAGATCGGGGAAGAAACCCTCCTCAGAGAACCAGATCCAGCCATAGAGGACAGGCTCCAATCAACCCAAAATTAAAAAAAAACCAACCAACCTAGGAACGTTATCGCAACCAACCTAGGAACGTTATCGTAGAGGGTTAGAATACTATAGATAAAACAGACAAGACCAATGATCGAGACTGGTATCAGGACGGACGTGTAATAGCCTAGCCAGGCAAAGTAGATGGCCACCTTGGAACCGAAGTAACGACGAATGTAATCCAGCGGCTGATTTTTTAACAACTTCTTTAGAGAAGCCCACTCCTTGTAGAGAGCATACCTCATACTGCCAGTTCGGTGACACGAACCCTAGAGGTGGGAAAGGAGAAGAAACATAAAATATGAAATAAATGGGTGGAAAATTACGGGGATATGGAAGATACGTGTATTTCAATTCAAACATGTGCATCATGAAAGGCTTTAATGAAATTTATCACAATGTAGACATGGAAAAAAATGAGCATTCTGGCTCTGTCAGTCAACTCAGCATTTTGGAAAATAGTAAAATAGGAGTGTGCAAATTTACATCGCATACTGATATTTGCTCTTGAGAAGCCATTTTTCAACGTATTAAACCCATATTTTGCAGCAAAATGCTCAGAAAACAATATTTTCTTTTTTTACCTTCTCCAGTCAATGGCAAATTTTGTTGAAAAAAAAACATGGGCTTTGCCACAGTGGTCATTTATGTGTCCGGATGCGCAAAAGAAAACAGGCGCTACAATCTGGGCCGTAAACGCTGTGTGTATAAGAAATCATTACAGAGCTTGAAATCAAAAAATGTTAATGAAATCAGAACAAAAAAAAAAAAATGCTGACGCTGGAAATAAACAAATGGTAAAAGAAAATAAACAGTCAGGCTTCAATCACAAGGCTGGATTGAACAAGTTTCAATCAAAACAGTGGATGGAATGGGAAGAATCAGGTTCAATCAAAAAGGTGCCCGGGAACAGTTAGGAAGCTACAGTTAGGCTTCAATGCACAGGGTGGATGGCCTTAAAGTGCACCATCTTTTTTAATTTCCTTCCGCAGCTAAACAAACTCACATCGTGAAGCGGATACGCAGCAGAGTAGACCCCGTCGCTGACTAGCTTATCAATACCAAACGAAAGACTGTCTTTGGGATCAGATGAATAGCTCTTCCTGTCAAGGATGAAATCAACTATTCTGGATCTGATTGACGGAAAGAATATGCTCTCCTTGTTTGGACTGAATCTGCAAAAGAGAGGAGGAGGAGAGGGAGAGGGATGGAGAATAAACAAAAAGAACAGGGAAAATAGCTCCGTGATGGAGACGGGAGAATAGTGCTGAATTAACTGCTGGTGAAAAATGACCTCCCACCCAGGGTCAACAGTGATTTTTCTGAACCATTTTCGAGGTTTTTTCCATGGTTTTTCAATGCTTGTTTGAGGAATAGAAAGCCAACCTGTGAGCACACCTGTGCCGCAAAGCCAGAAAAGCATGGCTTGGGGTGGCAGCCCCATATGAGTTTCAGGGGGCTGCGAACCTGGATAGAGGTTTGAGATATCGAGTCCCTAAAACTCAGGTGTTTGAAAAGAATGGGTTCTTCAATGCCACCCTCAGACAATTTTCGAGATTTTCATCAATAAACAATTTTCAAATTCATAGCTTTGTGATCCATATTTGGAGAGAAAGGTTTCTTCAAGTTTCGAGGATTCAAGGTTCTCCTGTGAACCCTGCAGCCACAACCCAGCACAACATGCAGGCATTTTAAAACAGAAAAGAATCCCATCAGCATTTCACCAAAATCATCGAGGATGGGGAATGATCTTATGGCATAAAGATCATGATGGATAAGGCAACATTGTTTTTTGCATTGTTTATTCGCCTATTGACTGTTGTTCCTAGCACTTCACGGCAAGATAGACAGCGAACAACGGCCAGAAAAGCAAATAATGAACAGAAGCATCAGACCGACCCCTCTCTTGATTCTAGAGGATCATTTTCAACAGTGGGTGTGCACAGTGCCCGATTTGTGGAGAGTAAACGGGGGAGGTAAACCTGAACTGGACGGTAGAATACACACATTTATGCTTAAAATATCTCATTTTATCTTGAAATATTTTTCAACTGGGGGGTAATACCATCTGCAAATTGCACCCATAATCGGTGTGCATCACATGACTTTTTTCACGAAAGTCTCATCACCAAAGCAGTAAAAATACTTCAATCATCCCACTAGATATGAGGTGTCTGACCACCAAAGCAGAAAAATACTGGTCATCCCACTAGATACGAAGTGATTTTGCACATCACACAACTTCGGAAGGGCACCAGACCTGATACGAGGCCCAAGCACGCATTCTGATCGGTCACTTGCACAAAAGCTAAACCAAAACCCTAACAAAGAAGTAACCCATCGTGAAATAAGGACAGCAGTTTCAGGGAATCAAGACAGCGCATTAATAAAATCGTGATTTCATTAGTTTTGGTAAAGTATGCTATGCTCATCCCCAAGTGTGCCTTGTGGGGTAACTTATTCTAAGCAGCATGGTAGCTGTGTTAACAATTTTCAACTGACACCCTCACTCGAACTGCATGTCAATTTAAATTCATGCACAATAAAAATTCACAATGCACAATTTAAATTCATGCACAATCTGATTAAAATCATCAATCTGGCCAGAAATAGCTGCACAGGGGAAAATTTTCCTCAGGTGAAATCGCAGAGGAAAGTCACATGTTTCGTTGAATCCAATAAAAAATGGTCATCTCTCCAGACACAGAAATGGAAACTCAGGTGGATGGGTGGGTGGCAAGAGTGGGGGTGGAAAATGAGAAATTATAGACGAACTCTCTGCATTGCCACCACCCCTTCTGCCTTTTTTTTTATAAAAAAAGGAAATTTGAATTAATTTTTTTAAGGCAACTACAACTCAGTAGAAAATAGTGCGGATCTCTGCCAAACCACAGTTGAACAGGGGAGTGTTGGTGATACAGGCTGCTATGTTCTACTAACAGGTATTGTTTGGATCGGCTGTAGACGGCTGTAAACCGGAATGGAATTGGTGGAAAGAGAGCCTCGTTCGGTGAAGTTAGCCTCTTGAAAAATGACTTCACTTCCTTCACGTGCGAAGCAGACACCAATGCATCCTCAAAATCGGCAATCTGTTTGTTATTGGTTGGAAAAGAACATTCAGTTTCACGCCTTGCATGAATGAATTTATCATGATGTTCTGCGGCACGTGTTGCCAATGATTCTAAATGGCGCCCGAGTTATTTTCGATGACATTATGGAACATTTCCTCTACAAAATTATGCAAGCATTGCATTTTTAATCAATCCATATCATGTCCTCTTTCAGAAAAATTACTGTTGGATAGAAAAGAATCAATTTAGACGAAAGATTTTGATCTAAAACTGGTCATATCTTCGCAAATCATCTATTTTCTCACCAACTAAGAGTTTTCATGTTCAGAAAACCTTTTAAGTGCTATATCCCAGCTTTACATCAGACGTCAACAATGGGCGTGAAAAGTTTGCACAACTCTAAAAAAAAGTCTTCCGAGTTTGCTAGAACAGTCATAACCAGACAATCTTGTGATACTGCAATGATACGATTGCATTTATGAATTGTGGCAGTGGAAAACGTACTGCCATTTAATGCGACAATCACTTCTTTTATTCTGGATCAAAAGTGAAGTATGGTATTTATGACATAACTTTTTGAGCATAATGGCCACAACAACTAAACCAATAACACTGGGGAGGGATGTCAAGATCTTTATTAGAAATGACACCAAAAAGATGTGTGAAAAGCTTACCAAATCCAGAGAAAAAGTACACGCAAAGACCCCCTTTTAAGACGAGGGGCAATGGGCTGTGAAAATACAATAGAAAGGATGACCGCCAAGGTTTGAACAACAACTTGGCATTGAAATCATTAACCTTTTGCGTACTCCGAAGTTTTACAGGGAGGCAGTTGCTGTTCCGATTGTTACGCTCACGTAATTTTGCTCCAAGTAGATAAAAAAGCCGGTTGGTTTTCTGCATTAGAATGAAGTTTGCATCCGATGCTCGGCACATCTGATCCCTGTTTATTACGCTCACGTAACAACCGTATACGGGGTCACCCACACCTCTTGCAATCCGCCTCACAGGCACGGAAGAAATTCGGTTTTCTTTTTCTGGGAAATGTTTGTGTGTTGTTTTCAATATTGAGAGGCAACTCGCGAAGTGAGGAAGATGATGTCAACGGACATGCTGGGGGGAGGCCCAACGTATCTAAAATTCAAACCGCCATCGGAAACGCATCACGCGTTTTGCCGATACAGGCCGTTTTGTTACGCTGGCGTAACATGACGGGAAAATTGATTTAAAAGAAAGAGCGCACTGAGGAAAAAACTGCCGCTGTTCTTTGCGAGTTTTATGAACAAATGGGACGCTCTTCAAACGCAGATTCGACATGACTGGTGGTGGACTGTATGCAAGGCATGATAGACTTGGGAAGGAGGTTCACACCCACAGTTACCCCTCTCGTATTCCTCTTTCCTTCCCTGTATTTTCTTCATTCCCAAACAGATTCTGCGATCCTGGAGTTTTGTTCAGCTGTCATTTTGAACTGACTGCACGGTTGCTCTGGCCGTTTGGCAAAAAAGCATTTCATCTGTTGAGAAGAGAAGGACTCGAGGAAGGCGCAGCAGAATAAATGAGTATTTGATGATCAAAATGAATGCAAGATGAAGGGACAATGCATTTTCATGACGATGGAATTTGAAAATTGATTGCTGCTAAATGAGAGGTCATGAACATCTCTTTGGTGAAACAATTTTGACTTGTTGACAGTCAGATGACTGTCAACAAGTTGAGGTTGCATTCCTGAAGCGATCATGGGAACAATTAATGCTTATTTTGGATTCCAAGGACCACTAATCCCAGGGATCATCTCATGAATCTTTCCTTCAAAGATTTTTTCGCCATATATTTGCATTTTTCAGGCTATTGCTGATGGATTTTCGCATTTTTTATTTTTGCCGAATGTGGAGGAGCGTTTCATCTACCCAATTCTGTGAAAAACCAAAAAATGACATTTTCTCCCTTAAGGGCTGTCGTCACGTGACTGCCCTTAAGGATGTTACGTTGACGTAACAATCGGTTTCAAAAGGTTAATAACCAGCCATCTTCAGTCGCTGAATTCAGTTCAATTCTGACCCATTCCGTAGCAGGTAGAGACAGAGACAATGCAAATGAAAGAAAAAACAAACTCCTGAAAAAGTGAGGAGAGAGAGGTAGTGCGTAAATAAACAAAAAAGCAATTCAGAACCAACCTTAGCAGGTAACTAGGTCATGCATAAAAGTGATCAAGCAGGAGTTCTCATCTGAAAAGAAGTTAAGTCGAGTTGTTCATGCATTTTATTGTTAAGCGTTCACTTGACTAGCTTAGGCAAAGTTGCCACAACAGCAGAAATTAAGCAGAACATGTCATTAGGAAAAGAAAAGGAGATGCAGGAAAGACAGACATGGGAGGACAATGCAATGGCAAAATAAGGTGACGGCGTTTCTGTTGTTGTGCTGCCCACCGTGGTGCGATTCTTGAGACGTGACTTGGCTGTGACTCGACTTAAGGGGGATATAAACCCTGACGGGTCAACTTTTTTGTTTGTGAACCGATTTTGCTGAAATTTTAGAGGAAGTTCAGGCAGTATAATAGTAACTCTTGTGCAAAATTTCATCACAATTGGACTGTTAGTTTGGGAATGACAGCTATTTTTGTATTGATTATAGCGCTAACTTTTTTGTCATATTGTGAAGCTGCAGTGGGCAGCAGAGCAATTTTACAAGTCATTTCTGGATCAAAAATGGCTCAAAATTGGAGCTGTGGAATCAGATTTTTAATTTTTTGCTTGCAAATGCTTTTATTTTTAGGAAATTCAAGTTCCGATAGACTTTTAGCAAAAAATCGGCAAAATGTGCGACGAAAAGACCTATATCTCTTGACCTGGCAAAAAATCAAAATTCTGGTACAACAGCTCCAATTCTGTGAGTTTTTTACATATGTGTGAGAAATTTGAAGTCTGTATCTCTGCAAATGGCTGAGAAAATGCAATCGAAAGTTTTTTCACTTAGCGGAAAGTAGAAATAGGAGAAAAACACATTTGAATTTGAACAATATTTTGATATCTTACCAAGGTGGAAAGAGATGAAAATAAAATTGTATTGTCAGACAACTGAAGTGATAGATATTGAATATCTGGCAGTTCTATTGGATTTAGAAAGCCAATTGCTGATAAGACATCCAAATTTCATGTTTCTGGGCAAAAGAATACTCAAAAAGGAGCAAAAAATGTGCTTTCGCCATAAAAAAAGGCTTAGCGCTACACTAAAGTTGTGCTGCAAAATGCAGCATTGTGAAAAAGCCAAGTGAGATAGACAAAAACTGATTTGATTTTCTGAAAGAGGACACTTTGAAGAATATATTGAAGTGGAAAATGAAATTCATGATTTTTTCTCCAAAATCACCATTTTCAGGGTTTATATCCCCTTTAAGTCACTGCTGTTTTGTGGATTGTTGGGAATGAGGCATCATACTGGCTTCCACGTGTGTCATCGCAGCAATCAACAGAGCAGAAATGGCTCAAGTCGAGTCTTAGCCAAGTCTCAAGAATCCTCGAGGTCTTAAGAATCGAACCCATATCCATCAAAATGCCCAATTAGCACTGACCTTGGCTTTTTGACACATGGGAGGGGAAATGTACTGTGTAAAAGATCATGAAAGTCTGATCAGGAAATGGGTTCAAAAGAGGATTGGTTAAAGATAAAGAGATAATTGGTGGTATTCTTCAAAGCCACAAACCCTGCCCTGTGTTGCCAATTCAACAGACGGATGCATCTTTTGCAACAATGGAAAAGGAATAAGTTTATAGAAACGAAATTTTCGCAACGCAAATCTATCCAATGAATTGGTTATATTCGTAGAGTGTCAGGGCTGGTGGCTTTGAGGAATACGGCCGAAAAGAAAACCTAGGATACAAAGGAGCATGCATTGCATCTGGGGCAGAACAAGAGAGGAAAAGAACAAAAGGAAGTTAGCGGAAAAGGAAAAAAGAAAAGAGCTGAAGTTTTCTGAGCGGAAGCTGCTGCTATTCATGCAATGCTGGCTTCTGTCTCTACCTTCCTCTAACTATCATGCCATGCCATGCATGGATAAATTGGCTCAGAAAAAAAAGAACAAGAAAAAAAAAGAAGCATGACAATAATAATTTTCATGAATGTCTGGTCGACAGAGTTCCCGCAACTTCTTGGAATTGTATTTCCCTGACTTTCCCTGACCTTTGCTGGTCCATTTCTCAGACTTTCCCTGACCTTTGCTGATCCATTTCCCTGAAAAGTGCTCATCCATTTCTCTGACCAAAACAATGCGTCAATAATTAAAAATAAACACAAAGAATGCTACACCTTTCAGAATTTCAAAACAAAAAATGGGCTTCTTGATCATAAGTAGCGGACAGAGCCTTCCATGTAAAGTGTGACACACCTCCCAGTTTCCGGTATTGGGGCAGCGCCTCAATGGGGTTCAAGGCTCTCCTGGGTCTGGGGTGTGAAGAAAACAACAGCCAACTCGGAGGAGAGATTTGCTGGGCTCCGGAAGAACGAAATAACGTTTTTACCAAATCTTTCTCGTACATTGCTCTCCAAATCAATAAGGACCCTTTCTCTACTCGTGGATGGAGCCATTCTCACTTCCCTGTTATCAATGGTCACTGCATGGCATGGGGAGTTCTCTTCAGATTTTTTGGCAAAATCAACGTTTTTTAAAATAGAAAAAATCTGTCTGATGCACCATTTTGTCAAATGTTCTTTGGCAAATAAACGACTGGGAAGGTCCAGAGGGGATTAATCTGCTTTTTGCCTTTCCGTGTGTGAAGCTAGAGTTAGCCTAGGCAAACAACGGCTGGGGAGGCCGGAGGAAACCAATCCACCTTTTTGTGTGTAAAGTTACGAGTTATCTTAGGCAAACAACCAAACCAAAAAACAACTCCAATCACAGTTTGTGTTAACAAAACACCCAATCAAAAGAATGAGTGAGTTTGCTGGGCCTACAGGGGAAGGAGGGAGTGACTAATGGCCATGGGCCATGAAGGAAGAGTGAGGGAAAGGGGCACGCACACACACACCAAACCTCGATGTTTTCTCCTTCTCCTCTACTTAATCCAGGCACCACCCCAAACAGATCGAAATCGGGGAACAACCCATTGAGACAATCAACGGTGACAAGCTCCTGTACCAATCATTGTCAGAAGAAAAAAAACGAACAAAAATGTCACAAAAATTGGCTTTGAAATGAGACAAGTGGGGAATGATATTGTATGAAAATGAAAGAGGAGAGCAGCATAGGGAATAACCTCATTATTATCCCAATAAACTTTGAAAAAATGAATACAGGTTTAGCATTTTTTGTTCACGAATTCAAGATAGCTCAGAGAAAAACTGAAACAAGTCTTGACAATGTTTCTCCAATTCATTCACTGACATTGCATCTCTGCAAGGTCTAACCGAAAACAAGAATGCCAAGAATTTCAATGGGTAAATGCAAGCCGGAATTCATTTGACCTCGGAATGTTTCAACACCTGATTCTCGTTTCAATGAGATTCGTTTCTTCCCACTTTAAAGCATTCAAAGCCAACACATGCAATGTTTTCCAGGTGTTTTTTGCTTCTCTTGAAGGTGTCACCGATGTGGCGAGTGGGCCAAATGTGAATGGGCCATTGGGGCTGAAATACTAAAAAAAAAGTCAGTTCACGACAAATTTCTGCGGCTGGAGGACCATGGCGACACGTATGTCAGACTTCCACCGCAGATCGATCACTGACTGGGGCAATGTTTTTTCATATTGGCTGAGCGATGCAATGCTTTTTTTCCTATGCTTTTGCTGCTACTCCACAAAACTACGATCACAACAACTTTCAGAAGCTGAAGAACTCCCTAAAACTCAGATCACAAGAAATTTCAAGGGCTCAAGAACTTCCGAAAGCTCAGATGACCACAAATTTCATAGGCTGAACACTTCCTTATAACTTGGATCACGACAAACATCAGGAGCTGAGGAACCCCAAAAACTCGCATCATGGCAAAATGTCAGGGGGCAGAACCCCAAAAAACTTGGATGCCAACAAATTTCATTTTGTGAACCTTCCAGAAGTCATCCCATAATGCTTGCCATGAAACCACCCAGAAAAATTTCAAATGGAAAAATGGTGCAAATGAGCATAAAATGGATATTGAAGGCCGTCTTAATATGAAGAAAAAGGCAGACGTTGCTTGCTAAATGTCCTCTGAACAAAAGTTGTTGATGGAATGAAGCATAAAAACAAAATTTTATAAAAAAAAAATGAAAACTGGGGACGAATCGATGTGCATTTTTAATGATGTTCTGATAGTTTTACTTTTCCGATATGAATAAAATACTGATGATAACCGATAAAATATCGGTTTTTCATTTCTTGTTACAGCTGCTATACCTGCACAACAAACAATCCACAAACCGAAATTCCGGTAATCGGATATCAGTATTTTTACCAATTTATCTGTAAAAAAATCGCTTCGTCACAACTGAACACGTGAAAGAAAATTAAAATTCAAAAATTGAGTGTAGTGTAGTAGAAAAACTGAAGGTGTTCTGTGAAACAGAAGCGACAACCAGTACAACACTCAGCATGCCACATAGGTAAATGTGCTGTTCAAATTTAAGCTCGTCTTTGACTTGTTCTAACCCAACCAACTCACTAACCATATTTATGTTCAGGAGGGCACGTCCCTTCCTTTTCCTTTGTGGCAAATTCAACTATTTCATCATCATCCAGAGAAAAATGCAGCATATTAAATGAAATTAATGATTTGAAGGGCCCAATCAAGCATGATTTAGAATAACTGTACGGGCACTAATTTGGAAAATCTTACTGGGTTGTGTAACCATTTTCAAGTCAATTAACCTTTTTAAGTCCAATTACGAGTGAATCAGCTCCTTTGTCACAAAGTCCAGGATGCCATATGTGGCGCTCTGCTTTCCACTTTATAGAGACCAGACACAAGCATGTGGATTGGCCACCAAGTCCAGAGCGCCACATTGGGTGCTCTGCTCCTACTAAACCGGTGCCTTTGCTGCATGTCTGGTCTTTGTGTCTAGAATAGCAGGGTGCCAATGGTGGCGCTCTGGTCTGTGCCACTGCATGAGCATTGTATCTCATATCTGGTTTGTGAAATGCATCCATATGGGCGCCACATATGGCGCTGTGGACTGGAATAGTTTAAAAGCATCTGCTCAGTCACCACTGCCGGGATGCCACATGTGGCGTTCTGCTTTCCACTACACACAGACAGACACAAGCCTCTACCAGCCAGACACAAGTGCGTGCTATGGTTTTAAGGGGGGTAGGGGGTCCAAAATGCTAATTTTTTCATTTTTATTTTTAATTGTAGCCTGAAGTGTGCTGATTCCAGTGGTGTTTGTACTTTTTTCCTATCTGCTCTAGTTTTAAAGATATTGCATTTTGATGCGAACCGCGTCATCGCAATTTGGCGATCATCAGCAGCATCCGAACAATCGTGACTTTGAAGTAAAATGCAATGTTTTAGCGCTTTGTGTTTTGAAGCAAAAAATCAACTTCCGTAAGGCGTAACTTTGTAGCCAATGGTGGCAGAATGCTGAAATTTTGAACATTTATGTAAAAACATGTTCCAAACTGACTGACGTTGCCGGAATTTCGATTTTTGGCCTCCAAATGCCTTTTCCAGGACGTTTCTCTTTTTATAAGGAGACAAACTGCTTACGCAGTGTTTCTTTGACCTCAATTTTTGCATAAGGGACTCCAAATCCAAAAATCTCGTAACGTCAGTCAGTTTCTACATCCATTGGTTATCTCTTGGTGAAAACAGAAGTAAAAATTTCTTTTCCCTTTTCCCTGGGCTCGTGTGAAAAGTTTGCGCGGTCAACGACAACGTTTTTGCTAATAACTCAGGAACCAATTGAGATATTGGTCTGAAATTTTGTACAAAAATTGCTGTTATCATGGGGAATATGTGTACAAAATTTGAACACTATCGGATAATATTTGACAAAGTTGGTTTTTGGACCCCCTACCCCCCCTTAAGTCCCACTAAACCCATATGTGTGCTGCATCTCGTCTTTGTGTCTGGTCTGAAATAGTCTAGTCTTGGTGCCCATGAGAGAGAATGACCACATTGTGTTGGCACCCATATGGATGCACTGCATGTGCATCGATATTGGTGCTATATGGCACTCCGGACTGGAAGAGATCAGCATGAAAAATTCAAAACGTTTCGTTTTTTGCCTCATGTACCGAGAATAACGTTCATTGGCATTCGTCCACTTATTCCTGTCTTTGTGTTCTCCAAATGCGATCGGATGGGACACGTGAAGCACTATGCGTAAAGAGCACAACAAAAGTGCTACAACAGGCTGATTGATAACACTGCAATCCAATGTAAGAAGATATTTTTGCCAACAGTGCTAATCATAACTGGTGTGGCTAGGTCGGTCGGACCACACATGTTGCACAAGTGTTTTTTCTTTTTGGCTGTTTTCTTTGGGTATAATTGCATTCTGCCGCTGTACAATTGCATTCTTGACAATACAATTGTCTCTCAGATTTCATGGCCAGTCTTCACTGCAAAATGCACCTCGGCACTAAGGGAAAGGTCCTCCTAAGATGTATTCCACAATGGACCATGTCTACCAACACTTTTACACTGCATATGAGCTCAGATAGGCAGCAGTCCTACTTTTCAAAACATGCAGCCTAGAGGTGTAAACTACAAGATGAGTTAACAATAATTATAATTGTAATGAGAGTAATTCTTAGCAGTTGAGTTGTTCAGTTAGTCGAAGTTGGCCAGAGTATTAGCAAAAGAAATGGTGATCTGATTGTTATGTAGTGGATAGTTTCTCGGCTGAGAAGAGAGCAATATGAAAAATTAGCGTGAGAAGACCAGGCAATTTTGACGATTTGCATTTTTGAAGATCAGGCAAGTTTGAGAAGACCAGACAAGTTTGAGAAGACCAGGCAAGTTTGACGATATGCTCTATTGACATTAGCTTGAGAAGACCAGGCAAGTTTGACGATTTGCATTTGAGAAGACCAGGCAAGTTTGACGATTTGCCCTTTTGACTTTACCTTGAGAAGACCAGGCAAGTTTGACGATTTGCACTTGAGAAGACCAGGCAAGTTTGACGATTTGCCCTTTTGACTTTACCTTGAGAAGACCAGGCAAGTTTGACGATTTGCATTTGAGAAGACCAGGCAAGTTTGACGATTTGCTTTTGAGAAGACCAGGCAAGTTTGACACTTTGCTCTAAACATTGGTAGAATCACTAGAATCTTGCTCACATTGCGAGATCATCGCGGCCCCATCCTCTGAGGCAACTGCCGGCACGGAGGGCGGTGCCACGATGGTGACGTAACGTAAGCCACATTCAATCCAAGTGAAGTCGAAATTGTCGAATATGCCAGGCAAGAGAGATATCAAGCTAAACAACCCTCCAAGTTTTCACCCTTCCTTCCACAGTGCTAAAAATTAACTGGCAAAACAAAACACACCTCCTTCATGGGTATTCTCAGCTTCAGAATTTCCGCATATCTCGACAAAACTTCAAATGGGGCATGTATTTTGACGTAGACGAGACCAGTCCTCTTCTGATCGGAGAAATCGTACTCTAGCTCCAGTCCCTCCGTCTTCAAGTTGTTCTCAAATATATGGCGCTTCTCTTCAGCCACCTGCGATGCTTTTCTTCGTTGAGGTTTGCCGTTCTTCGCATCAGAATTATTCTGCTGTTTATTATTGAGGCTGACCTCGCTCACACCGACCACTACCACTCTCGGATCCCTCACCCTCCACTGCCAATGGTTTAGCAGCAGTATCCCAGACAAGGACAAAATCAGTTTTTCGTAGACCGTCTTTCAAATAGATATCCGGATTGTCAGCAAACTAAAAATCAACAAGATGAAAAAGATAAGTATAACTTTATGGTGATTGTGATCCATACCTCGAAATCAGCAATAATATCACACACATGTACACATAAAATTGTTAGGTAGCTCACAAAGGGCATTGTAATCAACACAAGTGCAATGGTTTTGACAAACTCACAGAATCACATGGTGGTCTCAAAGGAGGGGCAATAATGTGACTCTGACGTGGCATAATGTCACGTCAAATACCTTATTTATGCAGGTATCGAACTTTTCCCGTGACTAAATGCGCTCTGACCCCGCATTTTCAAAGATATGGGCCCCAAAACCCCTTAAAATGTGCTCTCTTTGAGTGTCTTTGGGGAGTGATTTAATTGTTGCCCAGCACACAATTACGGAGACAGTTTTATTATTATTATTATTATTATTTGTTAATTTGCAGGGACCCTGTCCCGGCGCAAATCATCATGTCAAATCAAAATTAAAAGTCAAATGGATGAATTCAATTTAAGCCACAGCAAAATAAAACTAAAAGAATTGGGTGAACAAGCACAAGCACACACGGGTAACTACTGAGCCTGAATCCCAGCAAGAGACTTTGAGGAGCTCAAGTCATTATTGGGTTAAGTGCGGGAGAGGGCCAAGGCTACATTGCCCTTAAACGTTGTCACACCAAAGTCCCGACCTGTTCCAAAAACCTCAGGGCTCAGCATATTCCACTCATTGACTGTCCTACAAGCAAAAGAGTACTTTCCAGTATCTTTGTAACATGGCCTAGTCTGAAGCTTAAATTCATGGTCGTGCCGCCCTCTATAGTTTGCTGGTAAAAGAAACTGCTTTATAGCAGACCAGCCACCTACATTATTTAATCCTAGAAATAAGCCAGCAAGTCTTGAAATTTTTCTGCGAGATGCCAAAGAAGTCCAATTTAGGTTCTCCAACATCTCCGAAACACTATCCAGTGGAGCGAACCTACCACAGACAAATCGTGCAGCCCTTCTTTGCACTCTCTCCAGTTTTTCAACTAAAGTGACCCTGTAGGGATCCCATGCAGAGGCAGCATATTCCAAAACTGAGCGCACCAGAGCAAAATAAAGTTTTTTCCTTAACTGATTTACAAGCTCTGTGAAAATTTCGTCGAATGAAGTAAAGGGCTGAATTTGCTTTACAAACGGCATGGTTTATCTGCATTTCCCAGTTCAAGGATTTGTGAATGTCACCCAGATATTTGGTATGATCTACAACGGGAGCTCAATGTTGGACAGGGAATATCTGCCTAAGAGTGGGTGATTTTTAGTGGTAAAGTGAATAACCACACATTTACCAATGTTTAACCTCATACCCCATTTCCCACACCAAACCAAGATTTCATCGAGATCCTTTTGCAATGTGAGAGAGTCAGCAGGGGATTGAATAACATTTGCAATTACACAATCATCGGCGAACAAGTGCATGTTGCATTTTACCACCTGTGGAAGATCGTTTATGAAAATGGAAAAAAGCTTGGGGGCCAAAACACTCCCCTGGGGAACACCAGAGGTAACTGCCTTTATGTCAGAAAAAGCTCCATCCATAAACACTTGTTGAGTGCGATGAGACAGAAAACCAGAAATCCATCCTATGAGAAGTGGGTTTAGGTTTAAGCTTTTTATCTTATCCACAAGAGACTTGTGAGGGACCAGGTCAAAGGCCTTCTCAAAGTCCAGAAATACAGCATCAAGTTGGCCTGATGAATCCAGTACATTGGAAATGATCTGTGTGAAATTGACCAGTTGCGTTTCACATGAAAAGCCTGAGCGGAAACCATGCTGGGCTGGATGAAGGATCCCATTTGTTTCCAATGCCAGTTTGAGATAGTCCAATAAAACATGTTCCAGGACCTTACAACAAGGACTTGTTAAACTAATGGGCCTATATGACTTTGCAAGTTTTGGGTCACCCTTTTTTGGAATGGGGCACACAAATGCATGCTTCCATCGAGAAGGAAGCCTGCCAGAAAGAAGCGACTTCTTCATAATAATAAACAGATATTTGGAAAAAGTTTCAGGAAACATCTTAATAAAATTGAAAGAGAAACCGTCAGGAGTCAAACAACCTGAACCTGGCATCAGTTTTATCCACTTGGCAATTTTGTCCCGATGTAATAAAGCCTCAACAGAGTCACCAGAATTGGAGCAATCTAAAGTGGACTGAGGAGCAACATTTGTCGCAGGAGCAAAAACCTGACTGAAGTGATTGTTTAGCAGATTTGCCTTATCAATGTTACGATGCTTAAGGTTACCAGCTTCATCAAGGAGACCTGCAATGTTCCTCTTCCCACCACCCTTTCTAGAGGAAACAAAATTCCATAGTTTTCTGTTGTTATTTCTCCTACCTTCCCTACACAACCTACCAATGTAGGGGATTGAGCCGCATCCTTTGCTGCATTCAACGTCTGCAAGGACCAAGTATAAGCATTTCTGTCAAAAGTAGACCTGTTCCTTAATTTAAACTTCCTTTTACATTTTCTTTCCAAATTCCGAATATTCCTATTAAACCAAGCTGGTCTGGAGTTTTCTACTTTGGAAAGAATTGGTACACATGTTTGGTGCGTAAATACAATTTTCGTAAACAGATCCCAGGTATGTTCCAGAGTTTCTCAAGGTTTCCTGAAGAGAAAAGATTCAGTGACAAAAATCTCATCGATCCCCCTAATTCAGAGATATCTCCCCAAAATTCTCCAAAAGCCCATCTTTGGGTACCACTGGGGTTGATTTAATTCTCATCCAGTACCCATTTTTAGATAGCATTTTTATCATGATAAACTTCAGAGAGAATCTTCTTGGAAAAAATCACCGCAACCCCTAATTTTGAAGAAATGATCTTCCAAAGTTCAAAAAAATGGTCGTTTATAGACTTACATTTCGAGTCATCTCAGAAATGGGGGGTTGGAGAACATCTTGTTACGGAATATTTTATTTCCGCTTAACAAGGGAAGTACTCGCTCCAAAAATGAGTCCCATGCGACAATTAAATCAACTTCCCACAGAAAACCGAAATGGCCTCACATAAACACAAACAAAGTCAAAAATTACTTTTTGTCACAAAGGGGCCATTTTTTGCTGATTTCGATGTTTTAAACGAACACTGGAAAAAACTATTCAAACGCTTTGTTGTCAGGGCCATCTTTTGCCATCTGTGCACCCTAGGCCCGTAAGATTTTTCGCCCCCATGCCACGCGGCTATAAGCGCCGTAACCAGAAATTTGGGGGGGGCAAAAAATTACTTGAACGACGATGCGTTGCGCGAAGCGCAACGCCGGGGGAGGGGTTCGGGGGGGGGGGTGTCTCCCTCCCCGAAGGGGAAAAAAATTTGAAAAAATGGAACCTCAAATGGTGCTCAGAATGCTGTTCTTTAAAAAATAACGCACTTTTTCAGGACAACATTCCCAGGCCCAGCACCAGCTGATGCTGCAGGACTGACCGACGTTGAAGCAAAGAAGTTTAATAAAATAACTAGAAGTAACACAGCGCCATCTCTCTGCAGCCCGAAATGGTTCCACCTTGAGTTTCCTTTTTCTCCCGCAAATGCGCCACCATGTTGGCAAAAGAATGGGAAATGGACGCAGTGTGCGATGCAAAACGCGCATTCCGTTTTCCTTTTTGACGATTTTTGTTTTTATTTTTGGGTGGAATGCACTACCATCAGGCTCTAGGATGTGCCCACAACCACACTAACGTTTCTGCTGGATTGTCAGTTTATAGATAGAATAAACGATAACGCTTGCCGAGTCAAAGGCTTGCCAAGTCAAAGGCAAGCGTTATCGTTGCCTTGTCCCGCCCAGACCCCTGTCTGGGCGGGACAAGACAGACCCCCGCCCAAGACGGGGGCCTTGTCGCGAAGTTCACGAGTAATCGGGGTCTGGGGCAGAACCCCAACGGGATTCCAAGGGTCAGAGCCCCCGGTGGGGGGTCTGGGGGCGAAGACCCCAACAAGTTGATAAAATTTTAAAAAACCAAGGTTCATTTTTAGGGGAAAATTGGTGTTCCAGAAATCAAATTTCCCACCAGGGCAAGCCAAGAGCACATGCCAGGGAGGAAAAAGTGAGCCGCGGCGAGGCATTTCTCGACTGTGAGACCGATGCCCCCCTAAATTATGTCCCTGAGAGCACATCGGAAAAAATTTCCAGGCACTTCTGACTGTATAGCGGTAGGCATAGTGTCGCATGCATGGGCCAATGCGGACGAGCCCCCAGCGGAATTCCATGGAGTGGAGCCCTGGCAGCAGATCGGAAGGACGGAGTTCTTCACAGCATGCATTTTGTGGAATTTTGGATCAATTTGGCATTTTTCACTTGTTAAAATTGCGATGACGGCCCCTTGAGCCCATGACAGCTTTTTTGAAATGCGGCCGTGGGAAGCGGCAGCAAAATTCGCCAAGAACGGAAGCTGGAAGAAATAGAACAAGGCAGAAGTGGACTTGGAAACGAACTTGATCATCTAAATTTGGACAAAGGTAAACCTAATCTCAATAATTTCGTCGAAAAAGGGTTCGAATTCGAACCCTTTTTGGAATCTCCAAATTGGGCTCTCTGGAAATAACGATTTCGGAATCAGCTCAGTTCCTGCCAATCTGCGGTACCTACATGAGCCAATGTTTTTGAACGGTGAAAAATCTTTTCGACGTGAAGAAAAAGAAAACAAGGACAAAATTTTGAGGACTTTCAACGCAAATGTCCGCACTTGATGATAAACCACACGAATTGGAGCACTTGTCCATCGAACACCCCAAACAAAAACTACCGGACCACAAAAAAAGAAAGAAAACACTGAACAAAGAATAATATACAGGGTATCCCGAAAACATTTCGCCAAAATTCGTGGAGATGTTCTGATGGCAAAACAAATCGAAATTAATCAGTAAAAACTTTTGCTCCGGGCCCCCATTTCCATGTAATCACCCCCCAATAACCATGCATGGCAACACTGACGGCAACCCACGGTTACCATATGGTTACCATGAAAAAGAGACTTTTTTCACCAGTTTTTTGGTGGCTATATTGCGTGGAAATGGGGGGTCTGAATACTTTTCTTTCTGAACATTTTTTGTTCGGATTACATTTGGGAATCTGTTCTCGAAAAATTACTTTTGTGCGGTGACTTACTCTTTCAATATCAAAGTTAAAACAAGACCACCACAAATCGGGCTTTTTTGGATTTTTGGGGCGGCACTGCGCGAAAATGGGGGCTCGTAGGTAATTTTGTCACTGAATATTTTATGTTTTCCCCGACACGTAGAACCTGTCCTGAAAATTGGACAGTTCTACGATGAAATCTTACCTCCCCCATGAATACCGCAAAAGGGTCCATTTTGGGGTACTTTGGGGGGTTTTCATGAAAATGGGGCCCGGAGCAAAATGTTTCACTGCTTGATTTCGATTTGTTTTGCCATCAGAAACATCTCCACGAATTTTGGCGAAATGTTTTCGGGACACCCTGTAGTTTAGGTAAAAGGGAAGGATAGGTAAAGGGGAATGTTTGGCTGCTTAGGTTGGGTAAGGTTCCGTTTTTTTTTTTTTGCTTTTTTCCACGCGCAAAATCGGGATGTGCCCCGATTCGTCTGCGGAGAAAATTTTCAAAACCACTTCCTGCAATTTCGTGTTTTCGAGCGGTCTCGCGTTCAAGCGCACAAGGAATTCATCGTTTTTTGTTTGGCTTCGACGGAATTGAAGCCAATTCAAACCTTCCCACGTTTGCTGCCTGGCGTGCCCCTTCAGCCTTGGTGAACGCCTGCTGCCACAATGCCCACAAACCAGTTGAAAGAAAAAAAACTTTTGTTTTGTGTCGAAAACAAAACAAGTTTTGCATACCTATCGCTTGATAAAATAGTCAAATGGTGCTCAAATGCAATGATTTTGGTGTTTTTGGAAAGGTGAAAGCTTCCCCTACAACTCTTCCACTGATGGAAACCATGTTGCAATGGAAGAAATAGCACAAACATTGAAAATGTGTGGCAATAACCCGGAATTTGATTACATCTTCACAACAACACGTTAGATTTGCCAAATGATTGGAAGTTTTACCTGCAGAAAGTTTGGGATCATCATACATATCTGAATTCGCTCATTTTTCAGCTTTGTACCACAGAAAGTTTCATCAAAATCCGTCACCAGGTTGCAGAGAAAATTCCATTTCTGTGGGCGTCGCACCGCTGACTGTCGCGCATTTCAGGCGGCTCCTCCGTCGCTCTTGCCAACATGGTGGCGCATTTGCGGATGAAAAGTGAAACACAACCTGGAACCATTTTCGCTGGGCTTTGTTGCTTCCAGGTTTCTTTATTACTTCCATGCGTTGAAGTTGATGTAAAGCCAAAAAAGTGACCTAATTTTGGAGTTTTTTCAAGAATCTGCTCTTCTTGAAGTTTTTTAGCTTTTTGCTCAGACCTCCTTTTTGCTCCACTGGGTTTCTTGTAAATATTAGACATTGTAATGCACTCGTATGCCTGGCTATAAATAAAAATGAAACAGAAACAGAACACTTCCACTTCCATATTCATGCCCACACCTTCAATTTCGGAGACATAGGCCAGTGATCTTCTCGCGTAGTCGCGTGTGACATACACCACAGGACAACCAACTGTTTCGTGGGGAACCTATAGGCTATAGAACCTATAGACTGAGAGGCTATAGAACCTATTGTAGCCCACCAAAAAAAGCTATGGTGCATGTCACATGCACCGCATGGGCATGTGTTTTAATCGTTTTGCACTTTTGCTGTGGCTCTGCTGTGAATTTTGCGTCCTAGCAGGCGGTGAACACCGGAACACGGATCACGGCACAAATGCGAAAGCATGGCTCCAAATGCGAATGCGAAAATGATTTCCTAATAAAAGTGAACGAAACTGAAAAAAGAGCAATAACAAACACACTCCATTTTTCGCCTATTCCGTTTGACTGGAGGCAAGGACATGCTGACATGCAAAACAAAATGCAAGGAAGCCAAAAGCGACCGAACTGTCCGAACTCCATGAAAGATTTCAACAACTGCAGTCTCCCAGAATCCACCACCACAAGTGTCCAGTCCATCCACAAGGCTTCTGCACAAGGCCACGAATTCGATCAGCAAGGAAGATGCAAAACCGGCAGCACTCGCGAGTCTAGCATGCACACAAGAGGAAGCCAGCCACGTGTGACGTGCAATGCCCACCACCACTGCCCGCTTCACCATCAATCGAATTGGGCACCGGGCACGAGGACGACGCAGACAGCAGAGTTGGGGTTGCACATATCGCAGGGAAGGGATCCCACAGTTCTCCCCAACCGCTGAACTGTCGGCTCAGCCGCTCAGCCCGAGCAAACGCCAGCGCCTGCCAACAGCGCCATGCGGTCACTTTTTTTTTGATGGACGACAAAAAAGCAACCGCTGGACGCTGCCCACCCCACAGGTGACTGAAAAAGACGCCGACATGACAACCGAATAAAACAAAACACCATTTGGAACACACTGCAAAAATAATTACTTGTTTCGAAAAAAATTGAATAAAATTTTCTTCAATTTTTTGATTTTTTTTTTTTTTGCAAATTAAACTTGTTTCTAAAAAAAAAAAAAAAAAAAAATTGTATTTTCGTTGCTAGTGTTGCAATTTTTTTCGCCCCAAGGTCCATTTCGCCCTTAGGCCCGGGCCTAGCGGGCCTGTTGGTAAAGGTGGCCCTGTTTGTTGTTGAAACTATTCAAACACTTGTTTTGCTTTGTCGCAAATGTTAAAGGCAGTGACATTCTCATTTTCAGCAGAGAAATAAAGTAAAAAAAGTCAATCAAAATTTCTCAGATTTTGCAATTTCAGCACGGAATTTCGGGAAACAATGAAAAAAAAAATTGAAAACGATCGATGGCCAAATCCGCTCATTCTTTGAAATTCGCAGGAACGTGACGTTTCGCTCCCGCTTTGTGGAAAGACACACATTCCTCGGTGTTTACCTGAAGAAGATCCACAAAGCAGGAGCGAAACGTCGCATTTCTACACATCTCAAAGAACGAACGGATTTGGCTGTTGGTCGTTTTAAGTATTTTTGTTTCCTGAAACGATTGCAATGATATTGATCAAGATAAATTTATCAATTATCTTGATCAATTATTAAGATAAATTTTGCTGCTGCTCACCTGCGCTTCAAGAGCACCCTGCGATTCGTTCATCACCCTCATGCTTTTCTTTTTGTTATTGGTTGATGGAGATGCTGCTGATGACCCTGAGCCACGGCCAAGCTCAGGGTTGTTCTTTGCCTCGTCCACTTCTGTTAGGTTCGCCTCCATCGGCCAATCATTGCCAATGCCATCGCAAGCAGTCGTAGCCTGCTCGTCAGACTTGCCGTCGTCGTGTTGAGCTCCAATCGTGGCACCATCAACAGCTGATCCGCCAGACGATGCAGAAGCACCGGTCTCAGCTGAAGAAGGGATGACAGTGGGACCCTTTGGTGGTGGTGACGAGAGAGAAACAGAGCCCACCTCCGACTCCGCCCCCTTCTTTTCTTGGCTCGACGATGACCTCACTCTAACGCCTGAGCCACTTTCTTCGTCGACTGTACTTCCATTGTCGTTGTCATTAACAGGTGAACTGCTGTTTGTGCTCGTATGATCACTCATCAACAACCACACAACCAATGAAACAAAGTGATCACAATAACTGACCCCATGATATCACGAACGCATCTCCTCAGCTTGGTTCACCACTTGGAGAATTCACCAATTTATCCTTGCACACAATGAACAGGGTGCAATTCGAAAGAATGAGACCACAGACCGAGGCAGGTGGCAGCGACGGAGATATGGCGAAGTGGGCAAACAAAAATGACTAGACCAGTGGAGACCAGATTAAGGTCATCCTAGAAATGCTGAATTAAGAACACAAGAACATTGAAAAAGGTTTACAAGAACATTAAAAAAAAAGAACATTGATGTGCAGCAAAAATTGTGACGTGCTGTCCTTTGATTTGTGCACCCCACAGCAAATTCCGAGGTGCTGTTCATTGAGTTGCGCACCCCACAGCAAATTCTGACATGCTGTCCTTTGGTTTGTGCACCCCCACAGCAAATTTAATGTCTGTTCATTGCTTTGCATACCCCACATCAAATAATTATGAGGTGCTGTTCATTGATTTGTGCATCCCACAGCAAATTCTGAGGTGCTGTCCATTGTGTACCCAACAGCAAATTCTGACTCTCACACAAAAACATTGAAAAAATGTTTGCAAGAACATTGAAAAAAGAACACTGAAGTAAAAATTAATGACAGAGTGGACATCTGAATTTTCCTCGACCAGCATGAACCTCTACCAATAATCTATCCATTGTTTTAACAGTTCGGATCTTGTGACCCTCTTTCAAAGAGCTGTACAATATTTTTTGGCAAACAACACAGAGGAAGACTGACACCTCCGACCCAACAAAACTCGGATCCCTCAAAACGATACATCATTGGGATCAAATTACACATGAGACATACACATGTATGCACACGTGTACTCGTAAGGTCCATGATTAATCATTATTGTATGTTGATGCCGACCATTGCAACCAAGTAACTCAAAATATCGCATTGAAATCGGTTGATCTCAGCCCCTGTGCTGACAGATACTATGTTCATGCAGAAAGGTCTGCATCGGACAAACCAAAAGATCCTTCCTCACAGTCCTGAAAAGGCAGGGACACCAGCATTCCACCCAACTAAATCACTCCAAAATCTCACAGCATTGGCATCCCATTGCCCCCAAACAGGCTGCCCACCAGATTGGGACTTCAGCTGATCGTGTTGCTGAACCTTGACATATGCCCACAACTTCACTGTTCACCTGCATACACTGGTATGCTGCCACATCTCCGAACTAGGTAAATAAAAGAGCCATCAATGCAGTGGGGAAAACCCACTCCATCAGTCGGCAGGAAATCAAAAATTACAAAATCGAAGTTATGCCCAACCCACAAACAGCAAGCCAAGCCTGAGGAATCATCTAATGTGTCCTCATGTTGCGAACAAACTGTCATCTGCTCTCAGTGGCCTGTCACCAGTCAAAACCTGGTGTGATGACGTGAGGTCGTGCAGAGGTCAATAATTTTGGATGGAGATGATCTTCAATTATTGTAAAGCATTTTCTGCTAAAATTATCTGTGAAACTCACAACCAAGAGAGAATAATCCGTTTTATTTTGCGATGCGTAACATCAGATTAAAAAAATAAAAAAGTACAAACTTCAAACTTAAACAAAAATATGTGAGGCGCACGTCTAAAGTACATACCGTTCGTCTACTGCATGAAAATGGTTTGGGCGTTTTAATTGACATTAAGCAACCATCTGCAAAATTATCAGTCAGTACCTGATGGATGCCGAAAACGTTGGACGAAGGAAATAACGAGTCTGTGAAACATCAATAAGCCATTTTTCATTTGAAATGCAGCACGGGGAGCCCCTTCCTGGAGCGGGAGATAACCATGGATGAAATGTGGATCCCGTTTTGCAACACTCCCGATGAAAATGCTGTGCAACAAGATAAACAGTAATCCTCGGAAATTCCGGCACAGTGTATTCTCACGGCAGGTTCTTCACGCCTTTTATAGAACCAGCAGGGCTCCTTTCATTCCCACTGGCTAACAAAAGGGTGAACGATAACAGAGACATACTGCACATCCCCTTTCCAACATCACTTGTGCCCACAACCGAGCAGAAATGCCCCGCCTTGCACCGCAACCAATTCATCCATCATCAGGACAATGCCACATCCAGCATGACCAGAGTTGTGAGCTGTCCATGACTAAAACTTCACCCCACCCACCTCATTTCCCTGACCCGAGTGACTTCTGGCTCTGCCTGATCTTGAGAAATCATCGCCTCCAAGGGACAAACTCTTGGCCACGACCTGCTCTTGGCAGTGCGATTTTCCAGTGACTCCAGAACACCCTCGCTGATGCCTTTCTTTCTTTATCAGAGCTGGGTGAAATGATGAGGAGTTTGCCTGTCAAAGAAGGAGACTACACCGACAAATTGCAGGTGAGTCAGCCCTTATGAGAAATTCCCTCAAGAGCTGGCTTAGGAGTATAAGTGTAAACAGCAGTTTCGAAAAAAAAAACTACAATGTTGAAATTCCACCAAAAACCCCCTTCGTTGCAAAAAGCCATAGCAAATACACAAAGCATAGAAGAAAAGAAACCACTTAATTGTCAGTAACAAAGCAAATTTGGATGCAATAAGAGTAGGCGATGTTGGCATACCCGGCCCACGCCTGCACAGGGGGTGTTTTTACCGAGGGGGTAGTAAAAACGGACAAGAGTGATTGGATCAAAGAAAACCGAAAGGGCACGATTCCATATTTTGGCTGTTTTGCAGAAAATGCTCTGCCTGATCCAGGCTTGTGGGCAGGTGAGCAGTTATTCGCAGGCCTCTCAGTGCACAGTTTCAGTGCGGATTTTCCATGGAATGGTGTTTCCACGGAATGGTTTCGGCCGGACATGCTCAAAGGAAACCAACAAAATAGCTTCATACCCAATCCGATAAAGCGTTCACCATGTGGATATTATGCAACATTAGTTGTGAGTTTTCATCAGTCGTGCTCAAGTTGAAAAAATAAATCGGTCCACAAACATTCCCCGGCAGATGGTTTTCTGCTTTTATTTGGCTGATCCGATCCCAGAGAGTGCAGTTGTCTTGCCACCGCCATCGGCCCCTCTCATGTGGCAACTGATGAAGGTTGAGAGGGATAGACAGAAACAAAAATGGTTCTTTGGGGAATTTGATCAGCCGCCATTTTGTTTATTTTTATTATTGGCCAGGTCCAGGCTTTTGGGCTTTTTGCATTGGAGACAGTTTCTTCCAGAAGACTTAACCGTCCTGGCTGGACTTGAGCTCTGAGTTTGAATGTTGATCAGTTAAAGATGCTGGCTTACCCTGGAATGGTGCTTAAATGCAACTTTCTTTAATTATGTTCCCCGGCAGAGGGTTTTCTGCTTTTATTTGGCTGATCCGATCCCAGAGAGTGCAGTTTTGTCTTGCCACCGCCATCGGCCCCTCTCATGTGGCAACTGATGAAGGTTGAGAGGGATAGACAGAAACAAAAATGTGTTCTTTGGGGAATTTGATCAGCCGCCATTTTGTTTATTTTCTATTATTGGCCAGGTCCAGGCTTTTGCATTGGAGACAGTTCTTCCAGAAGACTTAACCGTCCTGGCTGGACTTGAGCCCTGAGTTTTGAATGTTGATCAGTTAAAGATGCTGGCTTACCCTGGAATGGTGCTTAAATGCAACTTTCTTTAATTATGTTCCCCGGCAGAGGGTTTTCTGCTGCTTTTATTTGGCTGATCCGATCCCAGAGAGTGCAGTTTTTCTGCCACCGCCATCGGCCCCTCTCATGTGGCAACTGATGAAGGTTGAGAGGGATAGACAGAAAAACAAAATGTGTTCTTTGGGAATTTGATCAGCCGCCATTTTGTTTATTTTCTATTATTGGCCAGGTCCAGGCTTTTGGGCTTTTTGCATTGGAGACAGTTCTTCCAGAAGACTTAACCGTCCTGGCTGGACTTGAGCTCTGAGTTTTGAATGTTGATCAGTTAAAGATGCTGGCTTACCCTGGAATGGTGCTTAAATGCAACTTTCTTTAATTATGTTCCCCGGCAGAGGGTTTTCTGCTTTTATTTGGCTGATCCGATCCCAGAGAGTGCAGTTTTGTCTTGCCACCGCCATCGGCCCCTCTCATGTGGCAACTGATGAAGGTTGAGAGGGATAGACAGAAACAAAAATGTGTTCTTTGGGGAATTTGATCAGCCGCCATTTTGTTTATTTTCTATTATTGGCCAGGTCCAGGCTTTTTGCATTGGAGACAGTTCTTCCAGAAGACTTAACCATCCTGGCTGGACTTGAGCTCTGAGTTTTGAATGTTGATCAGTTAAAGATGCTGGCTTACCCTGGAATGGTGCTTAAATGCAACTTTCTTTAATTATGTTCCCCGGCAGAGGGTTTTCTGCTTTTATTTGGCTGATCCGATCCCAGAGAGTGCAGTTTTGTCTTGCCACCGCCATCGGCCCCTCTCATGTGGCAACTGATGAAGGTTGAGAGGGATAGACAGAAACAAAAATGTGTTCTTTGGGGAATTTGATCAGCCGCCATTTTGTTTATTTTCTATTACTCTTGAGAATGAAATATAAACTTTTAATGAGTAAAATAAAATGTTTTTATTTCGATTCATATATAAAATGCGAGAAACATTGTGCGTGCTAAAAATGCAATAATTTCAAAATTGGAATATTTCAGTATTTTGTTCCAATATTTCAAATACCAAACACAGTTCTGTTCTGTTGAAACATATACGAGTGAAATTGTCTGTTAAAAGGAAAAAGGAGGGGGGTTCAAAAATACTCGCACCATATTCTGTTGGACGGATCTGATAGTCTTTTCGCAATATCTGCACTGGAGAAACTTTTCCTGTGCCAAGCACCTGTGAGAACTGAACTTCCAAGCAGCAAAATGTCCACCGCAAGCGACACAAAATGTGCATTTTTTCTTTGTTTTTGTTCTCATTGTTTACAACAGTTTTACTATCGTATTATGTTGTTCACAGATTTCTCTGCTTTTGACCTCATCCTCTCTCTCACTTGGCGATATCACTCACTGCATATACGAAGTTTTTTGCCAAGATTCCACCTTATTTTGTTCAGCGTAGAGTCTATTTAGTCCTTAAACATCCCGCAAGGAGCTGCTTGTGCAGCACGCAATCCAACTCTTCGCTCTTTTGACAGTTCCTGTTGTCGTTTTTCTTCCAATTTAGCGAATCGGCGATCTTCTTTCCCACTGTCCTCATCACTGATATCCTCATTATCTGGAAGCTGTAATTCAATTCAATTTAATTAATTTAATTTCATGTTAATTTGCATGGCCTGGGCCCTGGTGCAAATCCAAGAAGGTCGGACAAGCAAACTGCAGTCACTGTGGACTTGTTGCAGTTGCCTTATCCGACCACCTTGTGTTGTCTGTAATGGCATCTATTCAGCGAATAGACGTCTTGCAAGGTTCAGTTGAACCACTCCTGAAGAAGGTTCGTCAATTTCATGCCGAAACCGTGGTCGCACAATCCACCAACCACTTGGGATCCGGAAAACATTTGTGCAGTGAGCACAAAAGGACAAACATGGCCCAAGGAAACCTAAACCATTTTTGCCAATATATTCTACGCTTCTTGCATACAAATTGCTTTGTCACTGACAATTGAGCGGTTTCTTTTCTTCTATGTTTACATGTTTTGCTATGACTATTTGCAACGAAGGAGTTTTCGGTGGAATTTCAACATTTTAGTTTTTTTCGAAACCTATATTTACCCTTCCTTACTTCATTTCCCCCCGGCATGTGCTTCTGGCTTGCCCTGCTGGGAAATTTTTGACTTCTAGAACACGAATACTGCATTCAAAATGAACCCCAAATTTCAAAGTTCAGCTTCTGGGGGGCGTAGACCACAATTACAAAGGGGACTCTACACCTACAGACCATACTATTGGGTAGGTACCGAGTGCCTTTCCTTTTGATCGCCCCCTGCAAAAAAACCTGAAATGGCAAAACCTGAATCCCGGCAAAAGACTAAGTATCTTTTTGCAGCAGATGCAAAAATAAAATAAAAAGAAAAGGGGAGATAAGGCTCTCAAGAAGATAATGCAACAGAATAAAGAAAAGGAGTTGCCTATTCGTAGCCTTTATGCAGATTTAAAAATGACATCAGTGAATGAGGGAAAAAGTCATGCATGACTAGTTTATGCGGTACCTGCATTCAGAATGGGCTGCTGCAGGTGCAACCCGACACCTGTGAGGCGGCTCCATTCCCAAACAGAACTTTCAACAACTATAACCAAGTGACCACCAAAATGGATGATTGCCACAGAGAGCCAAGAGGCAATTATTTCGTCATCAACAGCCAACATGGAGAGGTTCGCATGAGAACACTGCCAACCAACTGCCGCCTTTACAACTTTCCCCCTC
>JASGXE010007197.1:0-104126 GCA_030068105.1 Sinentomon sp. SZTP_YWyxl
TGGAAGAGTTTCACATTGTGACTGCATTTTGAGTTTATTCACATCACTTTTTGATGCATTGTTCATGCAAAATATAAATAGGTAATCCCATTGTAAAATTCCGAAAAAGCGTTTTTAGCAGGTTCTAGCCGCTTTAACCTGCCAAATAACGAAATTTTTGACTTCTGAGTGATTTGTTTTTTGAAATTGTCACCATTTCCGGGGTGCTCTACCTATGACTATAACTGCCTACACACACATAATGGCTGGCCATGAGGATTCAGTCTCTAAATTTCCATTGTATTGCGATTTCTCTTGCACTTATATTGAAATTCCAGTATGCCACTCCGTCATTTTCCTTTCTAAATCTTGCATCCGTCAGGTGAGCCATACGCAGTGTGTGAGTCGTGAGGAGGCATACGACTTTGTAGAGGATGATACGACGCATGGTTAATCTGGTCAAACATTAGCTACTCGGCAGCACCAACGTACTCTGAACAACTGATGTGCCGTTTTAATTGTGTACTTGTTTTTTTTAACTTTGTAAAAATTGTGTGTTTTCATGCGCATGCTTTGTGCATTTTATGATTCTTTTATTCAGAAGTGGAAAAGGCGTGATTTCTCTTAGCAGTGCAAAATTGGATTTTATGGGCACTCGGCATCTTACTCTGCTCTTTCTCACACCAGTGATTGTAGTGTGACCGAACGCAATGGAACGGCGTTCCTGCCCGCCCTGGCCGGGCCGGAACGGCGTTCCGGCCTGCCCCAGCTCAGTCCGTTCCGGCCCTTTCAAAGTCACACCGGAACGTGCGTTCCCGAAACATCTTCTGGTGTGCGTTTGAAAGAACCTTTCAAACCGCGTCAAGGCATACTTACACAACAACGCAGATTGGCAGGAACAAAGCAGATTCCGAAATCGTTATTTCCAGAGAGCCCAATTTGGAAATTACAAAAAATGGTAACCTTATCTGATCTTCGAACGCAAGACTTATGTCCGGTCAGGGTTGGCCACGGACATTTGGGACTCCCAATGTCCATGGCCAACATGGGGACTGGAATTCCTTTTACTTTGAGAATAACAGAAGCTGGAAGAAACAGAATGAAGCAGAAGTGGATTGGTGATGAACTACTCGAAAATTGGTCCAATTTTTGATTGGACAATTTTTCTGGGATTCCAGAACTCCACTGAGTGGGCCAGGGCTCCACTCTCGATTTCGTCGTTCACTGTGGTTCATGCGACACCACCGCTATACATTTCAGAAATGATTTTTATGTGATCTCGTGGAGAGACTCTTTTGTTAGGGGGACATTGGCCTCCCAGTCGACAAATTTCCTGCCACGGCTCTCTTGCCTTGGTTGGATTTTTGCCTCTGGAACTCCAATTTTGCCTCCAAAATGAACCCTAAAATTTCAAAAATCCTTCAGCTTCAGGGGGGCTCCGCCCCCCAGACCCCCCGCCAAGGGCCCTGCCCCTTGGAACCCCGATGGGGCTCTGCCCCAGACCCCGATTACTGGGGGGCTCCGCCCCCAGACTGGGCTGTGCCCAGTGTCTTTGTCGCGACAAGCCCCCTGTGTAAACCTGAAATGACGACCCTGTGTGCCCTAAAATATTTCTGAGATGCCCTTTTTGTGAGTGTGCGTTCCGGCCCTCTTTCCCGGACACTTTAGTCACTGTCTCACACTGTACCACCAAGCCAAAGTGTGAGTCTATGATCATCGAAACGTTGGAAAGTTGATCTTTGATCGATTCATTGAAAAGGAAAGAAAGTTCAAATGTGTTGTCTCCATGATCCATGCTCAATTGTGGCTTCATAAAGTTCAGATTTGGATCACCTGAAGAAAAAAAGCAAGTATTTAAGATGTAAAAAATGGAAATTTGCCTCAGCAGAGCGGGTTGGTTGGAACCCTCCAGATTGCCGACCTGCATTGACAAGATATATTTGAATGGCAAGAAGGTTGAAGGTATCGAACTGCAGCACTTTCATCCATGAGCATTTATTGCAATTTGATTCATGACCGTGGACGGAGGTAGGTAAATTATTTGAAATCTCCGAGAGCAGTGTTTATGATGTAGTACCTACGTGCCACTCAGACAAATATTCAGATTTTCCACTTTTTGTTGTACGAGTAAATTTTGCAGGTTGTAGTTTTTCGTTCAGACATTCCCAGATGGCACAACCTTTGTGGTGTCTATCCTCAGTTGTTTTGTTGTTGGATGCGAATGATTGATCTTATCTTATGGCAAATCTGAAACTTTCATTTTGATTGGGTCTATGCTCTGTCCTGGGTTCCCAGGATTCAGTTCACGTACATTGACAACTTGGAGCTCTATCTCAAACCCACAAACACCATTAGATATTGATCGTTGAAGCCTGGTGTCCCAAAATCCATGCTGATCGTTGGGCGTCCCCTTCTGTGATTGATTGTCTTTTTTTGATTCTTGACCTGCCCTCCTTAGGACAAAAAGGTGCATTTTCACTACCTACCCTTCTGGGGTTTGGTTTTTTCTGCCAGGTTGATGATTCAGCATGGCAATACAAGTTGGTGCTTGTCTCCGGCGTTGTGATGCAAAATTGCAAACACGTTCAAAGTTTGAGGACAACCTGATTTGCCATATTCCATGCTGTTTTATGGATGGTTGAGTGAGATTGAGTTCACTGAGGTCTGTATTGTCCATGACACTATCATCTGTTTTCTATAATAATTGCATTTGAATTTCATTACTTAACGATAATGATAACGTTGATCTCCATTTTTTTCTTTTTTTTTTCTTTTTTTTTTTTTTTTTTTTATTTGTTAGGGATGTCTAAAAAAATCTAGTTACACTGCGCTGATTCTTGAAAATGGAATCTTGCATGGTCTTTTGAGTGATGCAATTTGGCGAAAATTGCATTTTCCATTTTCCATGGTTGCCATCATGAAGTTTGTCATGTTTGACTTGATTCCTGTCCAGAGGTGAAGGCATTTATATTTCAGCAAGCAGGAGACAACCTGAGCCTGAGAATGGCTTGATAAATGTCTTGTGGTCTTGATTACCTCTTGGTATATGGATGAGCAGTGCAGTGCATAACAGTGATTGCTTGGTTTTTCTCCACTGCTGTTGCATGGTCGTGTGGTCTCATTTACGGGGCATGAAGTCATTGGTTCATTCTAAAGGTTCTTAAGACATGACTTGGCTGAGACTTTGTCTTGAGTCATAGCTTTTTCTTGATTGTTCGTAACGCAGTGCACTGGCTGCAGTGTGTGCCGTTTCAGGAATCAGCAAAAAGCAATGAATCAAGACGAAGTCTCAGCCAAGTCACGTCTTGAGAACCGGGCCATAGTGTTTTCTTTTCCATCATAATTTTTCCATGAAATGAATTCGACTGCGTATTAACAGATTCATAGCTGTGCGACTCACCGACTTTTTCTGCATTTTAGGCATCCCCATGACCTTGTATCAGTATTTTACTATTCTGAGTTTTTTTTTATCAATGTACAAGCTTGAACAATAATTTTCGAGTAAATAAATCTAAAATGTGTATTTCGGATTTTTTTCCACTCTTTTGGTGAGCTACCTCCCCTTTACACCCCCTTTCTGTGCCAGCGGAGTCACAGAACGGTATCCTCGCTATTATCACATCGCAGGGGACCCTGCTTATCACGGGACGCCGGGAGCATGTCCCCTGGAGAAGTCAATGATTGAATTACCTCTCTTTCGGTAAGCTGAATCCTCCGTTGAGCCAGATATTCAACAGAGCCACGTGTCAGCGTGGCGATCTTTCTTGTTCCGTTTGCCATTCTAAAGGTGCTTTGATTTCACTGCGTTTCATGTCTCTTTCCAAATCCTCTTCCACCCACAACTTCCTCTGAATCCTCTTCTGCTCCTGCCAAAGCTGCCACGTATCCTTTTAGCCGTTGCTGAATATCCCTCCTTGTTCCTAGCAGTTTCTGCTTCCTATTTCATCTGCATCTTCCTCAGATTCCCATTTATGTACGCCCTTATCCCACAGATGCCCATCGATTAGCAAACACCCTCTGCCATCACCAAACTCAATCTGAATCCTTTCTGTGAATTCCTGAATCCTCTTCGTCTCCAAGTTGCCATGAATTGTTTTTCCTTCTCGAAGCTGGTCCTTTGTCGTCATCCATCCAGAACTGAATCCGAATCTTATTCGCAATTGGCCAGTTGCCAGGCAAACCCACCATGCCAGCGAAGTGTATACCAAAATCTTGCTTTTCGTGCTCTTGAAAACGCCAGATTCTCATCCTCAAGGTGCCTATTTTTTAACGAAAATGGTGGAAGATAAATGCATGTCATATTAGTCATTACCTGTTGTTCGGGAGCCATCTTTATAGTTTGAAATGTCTTTCAATTTTGCTCCAAATTCAGCCATTTTCAAGCCAGATTACGAGAAATGGAACTGGCAATTTCATGTTTTCAGCAGCTGCCTTTTTTCGATGACGAAGTTTCAAATATCAGTTCCTGCAAGTCATTTTTCGTGTCCGAATGTCCGTTGCGGTGAATTTGGCAATTTTTGCTCCAGAAAGTTGAAAATTGGTGCTCTGGAGGGTTTTTTATTCCAGAAGTGCGTAAGAGAATCAGACAATGTGATTTCTTGAACTTTTTTTTAACATGTGCCTCTCACAGTCCAGCGCAAAACTTACTTCAGCTGTAAAACACCCACTTAGAGAAAGGATATAAAAAAAACTGGCTCTGTCGTGCAATTTTTCAGTCAATTTTGGCCCTTTTGTGTGAACAAACTGCGAAAACTGACTGTTCAAACCAGCAGACACTGCTTTCAAGTTTCGCTCACATTTTTCAGATGAATGGCCCCAAATCTGGACCAGCTGGTGTAGAGCATCGAAATTTTGTGTGAGTAATTTCAAACTGATCTGCAACTTTTTTAAAGATAGCTCAGTCGGATAAGAAACAAGAATTTTGTGTTGCCATGCCGCTTTGGAATGACCAATCGAAGAGGCCTGGAACAGTACTGTTGTCCCCTCAAACCGCCATGAAACATGAAGATGGTTCGCTGCTGCCATAGGATCTCAACTGAATTAAAAATGCTGCAGACATTCAACAAACTACATCCTGACATAAAATTCACATTCACAGAAGAAAAAGATGGCTTCATCGAATATTTACCAAAAAAGAGGTGGTAACAATCGAGCGATATTCAAGAAAAAGAAAAACAGCACTCATACAACATTTACGTAAGGCACGTACGTAACTCCAAAACGATTTACAAGGACAACAACCTCACAAGTGAGGCACATTACTCCAGCAGCATTTACAACTAGAAAAACAGACTCAAAAACATTTACGTAAGACACAACTTCAACAGCATTTACTGCCAGAAAAACAGCACTCACACGAAAACATTTACGTAAGACACAGCATTTACTGCAAGAAAAACAGCACTCACACAAAAACGTTTACGTAATACACAACTCCAACAGCATTTACTGCCAGAAAAACAGAACTCGCATAAAAACATTACGTAAGCCACACAAGAAGAAAAACAGCAATCAGTCAAAAGCATTTTCAGGAGACACACCATTCACAAAAGACACAACTCAAACAGCATTTAGGGATATACCGGATATAAGAAAAAATGCACTTGCACAAAAAGCATTAACGCCAGACAAAAGCACATGAAGGACACCCAACCAAGTCACACACAAATCCTGCTGAGCAATCCAATAAGAAGAACGCATTCATTCTGTTTTGCCAAATCCCTGTCGTTGTGGCTTCAACACACACGGCACAAGAAGATAAAGTTAAAACTGTAGCGTCAACAACCAACCATCGATACATCACCAGAGCCAAAATATGCCAAACATCTATTCCCAATGCATTGTGCAGACATGCCCAGTGTGGGCCCAGGCCAAGATCATTGCCGAATACAATAATTTGAAAATTGAAGTCAAAGAAATATCCAAATTGGGGCATGGAAGCCATTTTCCATGAAGTGGATAATGGCTCGGCACGTCAATCAAAATTGGTCATTTTACGGAACAGGAAATGGGTGGCTAGCATGGCAATGAATTTGGAGAATCGATATCCTTTCCCCTTTTACGAGATCGAAGGATCTTTTCGATCTTGATGGTGCAGATGTTTTCGTCCCGGAAACCCTGGGTTTTTTACACAATGTTTGTGCTGCATTGCGGTTGGAGCAGCCTCACATTTTCTGTGCAGATCAAGACTGTTTTGTGTGCCCTTTTTGTTTCCATTTTCAGTCGTGAATTGCTTTTATGGTGTTTTATTTGGTACCAATTTTCTAGTTTTGTTGGGTGCCTCATTTCCTGTTTTTCTCTTTCTGATCTTTGTATCAGCCAATCCGGTTGTGTATGTGTGACTATCCTTTTCTTTTTGGTTCTTTAATAACTGATTATGTCCAACGATTCTCACAATGCCACCGTTTTTACCAGATTCAAACAATCTCCTTGTGCTTCGTAACACTGCAGGTAAGAACGTGAATTGATTATGTCCTAACTGATTAGAACTGATTATGTTCAACGATTCTCACAATGCCACCGTTTTGCACCATTTTTACCAGATTTAGACAATCTCCTTGTGCTTTGTAACACCGCAGGCAAGAACGGGAATATCTTTGATCTGATCTGCTCATTTTCTAAGAACTGGATTTCTTAGAATGGGTAAAACATGGGAAGTTTCAGGAAATCTGGAGAGTAGGAAATGTTTCTGCATTGGTGAGTTTTGAAAGTGTTTAAAAAACAATTTGTGCTTCTTGCTGCAGAAAAAAACTGGTAAGACTTTATGGACTCTGACAACAATTTTTCATGTTTTTATAAATAGCAGCAGCAAACTTGTTTTTTTTTAAGCTTTTTTGTTAGCTTTTGATGCTTTTTAACCCTTATTTGACCAAGGTGTGGTGCGTCGCACCACCAAAACATAAATTTCCATTTTTTTAAAGATAGCTAGCTTCCAGGAAAAAACCCAGCAAGATATGTTACTATTTTTTAGCCATTTAAACGTGCATTGAATGGGACAAAATTTCCTATACTGGAAATAGGTCAAACCTGGTTGTGGTGCAGTGCACCACCTCTTGGTCAACCATGTAGCTGCAAATTTTGAAAAACCAAGGGGTGGTGCGACGCACCACCAACATAACCAAGTGGTGGTGCGATGCACCACCACCATAACCAAGGGGTGGTGCAATGCACCATCACCTTTTACAAGCAGTGGTGTGATGCAGGCTCATTGAGAGGGGGCAAAATCCCATGCATGAAGGGGCCCATGAAAAAATTCAAAGTTTTCGCGTTTTAATTGGGTGCTTATATTTATTACAGCAGATGGCAGCACTCATGGCCATTGCTGTTTTTGAGCATTTTTCATGGAGTATTTTTCAATGAACAGTTTGTTGAGAACTCTTCAGGTCGGACACATGGTTTTTTCTCCTCGTGATGAATTTTAGCTTCGCTTCTACGCTAACGACAACAATTTAATGGACTGTTTGAGTTGTGAAGCTCAACTCCAAATCTTGTTTTGTTTTATAATCAAACCATGGGTGGTGTGGATACCATCGATCAGATGGCACGCTGGTATTCTACACATAGAGCCTCAAATCGCTGGCCCATGACAATTCTTTTCACGATGCTGGATATTGCGACAATTAATGCATTTACAATCTATGGTTTCAACAGCGACAAGAAAATCGCCAGAAAGGATTTTCTGTTGCAGCTTGGCAAGGAATTAATCCGGCCAAGAATTGAAGAACGCGAGCAATCTCCACAAGGTTTAAAAGTCAAAGTGTAAGGGCAGCAATGTCCTTGCAACTAGGAAGACCCCTGAAAACGGCACCACCAGAGCAGCAAGTGGAAGCTCAGGTAGTAGAAGTTCCCAGAAAAAAAGGCCGTTGCCACACCTGCATAGAGGAGCTGGGCGTTTCTTGCAAAGCATACAAGCAGTTGTCTACCCAAAAGCAGATGTGCGACATCTGCAACAAGAACACCTGCAACAATCATCTTATTGTTAAAAGAATCTGCAGAGAATGCACCGATGGACATGAATCTGACTGAGCATGTTCTTATGCCAAGTGTCTGTTTGATCTTTTAAATTACTAAAACCATAACCGAGAAATCTATGTTTTTGTGTGGTACGATTTTGTTTGAAATTTGTGACTTTTGGTTAAGTGCTAGAGCAAAATATGTGGACTTGTTTTTTCTTGTTTACATTATTATCTGTTTAGAAAATTAAACAGATGCAAATTATCTCACCCAGATTTTGAGATTTTTTGGTTTTTGCTTTCTCGCTAAAAAAAACTATCGCGATAGGAAAAACTCCATAAAAATAACACAAGCAGGCAAGAATCCTGATAACTTTTTATTTTTCTCATCTAATTTAGAGTTACACTATATCGTACAAATGTCAATACTTACACAATCTGCTGAATATAAAATTTTGCAAGTGGTGGTGTGATGCACCACCACTTGGTCAACCATGGGGCTTCAGACCCCTTGGTCAAATAAGGGTTAATCAGCAATAGGAAGTAGTAATATTTGCTTTTATGCACTCTTAACTTAACATATTGTTTTCTTCTGCTTTACAATAATTATTCACAATCCTTGTTGCTTTCACAGTTTTACCGGGCTTTTTTATGCTGATTTTCTAATGGTCTGCAGCAACTTATTTACAAATTTAATATGATAGCTTTGAATAACTAACACAGCAGCGAAATAATTTTGGATAGCAAACACAGTCACCTAACGCCAAACTAAAATTGCTTGAGAATGGACGTAACAAACTGAACGACTGTTTTTTTTTTAATCCAATGGCTTTCTTTGTTGGCCTTTCTTTAGCATGTATTTTTTTCAAAATGCTGTTGGATTTGGAACAATGATATTTGGATTCCGCCATTTTTCATCTGCAGCATTATCAATATGCCAAAAGGGGCGAACAGTATTTTAGAGGCATTTTGCAAGTGAGAGAATCCTTTCAGGGGTTAGGGGTAGCTAAAAAAATACCAGCTCCATGTTTTAACGGATTTTTTTTTTTTTCAAATTTGGTACACACTTTGGACCCATCATGTTGATCCTCCATAAAAATTGTCAACTTTCTGGTCGTGGTTTTTGAGTTATGGTGAGTCATGGTCAAAGAAACTATGGCTCGACTTTTGCGCTGGATTTCTGGAGATCCAGATGAGATTTTTTGCTTTCTCTGCATCAAAGCATACAAAAATTGTCCCTTTTTTGCTGATAGAGCCCATTTTTTAGATTAAGCCCAAAATTCATAATAAAAAAATAATTGCATAAAAGTTGTTTGCAGCATTTGCGCAAGACATGTTGTTCAGAAAGAATAGCTCAAACGTTCGGGATGGAGTATTCAACAATTCTAGCCCTTGTCAGCGAAATCAGCAGCATCTTTTCAGTAAGGATGCCAATTTTTTCCTTTGAAGCTTCAAGGACTGCTGAGAATAAGAAATCGAAAGTTCAAAAAATGCCAAAAAAGTGAATGTGATAAAAGTGCGCCTTGAATTTGAAGAATTTTCGAAGTGAATGAAAAATATGCCACACAGGCCTGACATGCTGATGCCAATGTGGTTATCAAAAGGTGAGGCCTGCTGACAAAGGCCTTTGCAAGCCAACCACATTGTTGACATCATCCATTCCTTTCATCATGAACATGCAGCCAATCCACAATGCACCCCTGCACTTAGCACCTTATCATCAATGATAATGCTCTTTGAAGGCAAACGAAACTCGAGGGAACCAAACCAGACAAACATAACAATTGGAAGCAAGGTGTAGTGAAGATTGTGATGGGTTTCTTAACCCCAGGAAACACAGGTGAAAGATGGCACCAGATCACCCTGGGCATGGGTCTAGTGAGCCATGCCCAATATTCCACGCCACACATTTCCCAAATGTGGGCCATTCTTTGTGACTGAAGCAGGTGAGCCTGTTGTTTAAATTTTTTATCACTTTATTTATCTCTACACAATAAATGAATCGAAACTCCGCCGACAAAGTAACGATGGAAGACAGGGCGTCCAGCCCGCTAATTTTCCAAACCCACCGGATTTCAAACCTAGTCCTGCATCATATGGCATTTGTCCTGCGCAGTGCTTAAATTGTAAAAAAAAAAGCGGCCGGCTCCCATACATTTTGAAAGGGGCAGACGAATTTGAAAAGGGCTTTTGGGCCAAAAAGGGTATCAATTTTTCAGGACATGGGGGCAACAACGGGGCAATGTGCAAGAAAAAGGGCAATGTCGTTCCCGGCGATGCGTTGCGCGAAGCGCAACGCCGGGGGAGGGGGCGTCCCCCTCCCCGAAGGGGGAAAATTTTGAAAAATGGCACCTCGAGAGGTGCTCCGAATTCGCAATTTTTGAAAAAAAACTGCCATAGCTTTTGTGGCAAGCACCATCTGCACGCATATCGATTCAATTGACCGACGAATTGAATGTCCGCGATTTTAAAATAAACAACCATGTTGCACAAAATTCAACAGTGTGTTTCTTCATTGCAAATACCGACTTTCAACTTGAACGAACACAACACAAAAATTGGCGAAATACCAATTGACATAAATTGGCCATTTGAGGGCATCGTGGGGATAATTGGGTGTTCAAGAAAGGGTATAATAGTATAATAGCATAAAAGTCGCAACGAATCGACTGCCGATTTTGCGAGGTTTTCACTCTGTTTCTCACGCCACATCTCGTGATGAAATCGATAATTAGGTTCGATCGAGATCGAGCCTTCAGCCTGGAAAGGAAAAAACAAACCGCCAAGCACAGTTCGCAATTTTGGGGCACTCATCGATCATTCATTGACACTTGACAGAAACTAAAACAAAATTGTTGCGTCACCCTGCGCTCTGCAGGTCGCATGCGAAGCACTCACCGAGACCGATGACCAACTGCAACTGCGACGAAAGTCGAAAACGCATTTTATTTTATTTATTTATTTATTTGGACAAAGACAGTAACAAGGGTTTGGTTACTGTTTGAGGCATGCGACAAGGCGTTATAGTCATATTCATAAAATCAACTAGTCAAATCAATGTGTAAAAAATGGCGCACAGGACATGGTACTGTCAAAATGTTAAGAACAATCAAATTCGAAACAGAAGGATTGGTGCGACAGGTATAGAAGAGCTTTAGCGTAGTCATTATGCAGTTGTAACTCCAACCCTCTCAGTTGCAGCAAGAATGATAGGGGATCCACGAGGCAGGCTATTCCAGCTCGATATGACCAGGGGAAAAAATGAATTTTTGTAAGCATTACGCCTGGCGAAGGGGATATTGAAACTTAATCCATTGTCAGTCCGCCTTTGAAAGTCTTTAAGAGAATAACAAGATGGCATGGGAAAGTCAACTTCACCAACAACAATATCTCGAAACAAGTTAAGGCAGTGGGCACGATGTCTACTAGCCAAGGTCGGGAGTTCAAGATGCGAGAGAAGAGCAGTGACACTGGCGAAACGATCATAGGTGCCAGTTATTACCCGAGCGCCCTGACGCTGAACACTTTCAACTGCCTGAATGTCAGATACTTTTGAAGGGTTCCACACTGCAGAAGCATATTCAAGGATTGGCAAAACTAATGTGACATAGGCGCGCTTTTTTTGGTCAGCAGTGGCACTGGAAATGTTACGCATAATGTAACCTACGGTTGAAGAAGCCTTTTTTACCATCTCATTTATGTGTGGTGACCAACTAAAGTCGCTTGAGAAGGTGACCCCGAGATATTTGAAGCATTTGACAACCTCGAGGGGAGTACCTCCAACAGCGTAGGAAAATTGGCCTGCGTGGTTTCCAAATGGGAGGACTTTGGACTTGCTCACGTTTATCTTCATATCCCACCTGTCGCACCAATTACATATTGATTCAAGATCCGACGCCAGCCTGGTGGAGTCAGTTTGATTGCGGACCTCTCGGTAAATCACGACGTCATCGGCAAACATGCGTATTGAACAGGTGACGTTTTCAGCAATGTCATTAATATAAATCAAAAAGAGTAGAGGGCCTATGACACTGCCTTGGAGAACTCCAGATGTCACAGGGACAGAAGTAGAATTCGCATCCTGGAGTCTAACTTTTTGGGATCTATCGGTTAAAAAGGATTTAACAAGGGTGATAATGGAACAAGGCAAACCTGTACTCAGAAGCTTATCAAGAAGCTTGGCATGGGACACCAAGTCAAAAGCTTTGGTCAAATCTAAAAAATTGCATGAACGGGAACTCCATACATCGAAAACCAAATTGGTTGGGATGGAAAAAATTTATTCTCTCCAGGTGAGCTGAGATATAATTGCAGAGAATGCGCTCGAACAATAAATTTAGAAAAAATGCAAGTTAATGAGATTGGACGGTAGTCCTGAGGACGATTACCAGGTGCGCCTTTCTTGCGAATAGGGATAACAATTGCGTTTTTCCAGTCGTCAGGTATCACATCTGACCAGTGGATTAAATTAAAAAAAGCAGCAAGGGGAGAACACAAGGAGGGAGAGAGTTCTTTAACAAGCCTGCCAGGTATGCCATCAGGGCCAAGGGGCTTTTTTGCCTTTACGCGACGAAGAAGAGTTAATAACCCACCAGGATGAAAATACAAAGGGGTATGACCCACGGAATTGCTCTCCACCAGGCTGTCGTTGATACTATCGAGAACAGTAACAGAACAAGGTGAGAAAACAGACGCAAAATAGACGTTTAGAACAGATGCTTTTTGCAGTGGCTCAGTTTCAACAATATTATTTGCGGGGTTTACCAGAGGTGGAATTCCAGTCTCCTTGCGCATTGATTTGAGAAAACTCCAAAATTTACGAGAATGATCACTTGAAATGGCATTGGTGATAAATCTCTCGAATAAGGTCGCATTAAGGTCCGCACAGGATTGCTTTAATTTTAGGTAAGCTGTCTGGTGCTGAGGGAGTCCAGTCCTCTTATATTTCGAGTGAGCTTTCCTTTTCTTCTGAAAAAGCTTCTCAAGTTTGTGATTTACCCACGGGTATGAACAATTCACCTTTACTCCTCTGGTAGGAATAGCATCAATGCAATCAAGCAGCGTTCCTTTTACAGTTAGCCATACTTCGTTAACACCACGAGAAGAAATGGACCGCTCGGAGAAAAGGGGATTTTTCGCTGAAGTGATTGGTTCAGATTCTCCCAATTAACTTGGGTGTAATCCACAAAATGAAAACTATTTTGGAGTTTTATTGCGGACTTAGCGAGTGGGAAAGACAAGATCACGCCTTCGTGGTCAGATAACCCAGGAACGACTGACACTGTGGGCGAAGGAGAATCAAAACTAAGCAGTGCCAAATCAAGAAGGCTTGCTGTTTTGCCGCAAAGGCGGGTAGGATCCAGGGGCGTAACTACCGCATGGGCAGGCAGGGCACCACCCCGGGGCCCAAAGGGTCCGGGGGGCCCGACGACGAGCCTTTTATTAATTTATTTTTTTTTTTGATCAGCGTATATGGTGAGAGGGGACTTATTTTGATCGGGGTGTGAGAGGGGACCTTTTTTTTTGATAAAGGTGTGAGAGGGGACCTTTTTTATGTCAGGGCATCAGAGGGAGGGTGTTTACCAGACTGGAACTGGCCAGTTAGTCATCAGTCACGCGCGACGGGCGCCATGCTGCCTGCTGGAGATGAGGGGATCGGGGATCCAGTCCGAGGATAAGATAGGCAACTCCTTCAGTCGCCTTCCACTCCACTGGTCTGGTGGCCGTGGCATGGAAGCCGCTCAGCCGCATGCAAGGGGCAAAATTCGTCGCAATGTTACCATCCTTAAGGTACCTATTCCTTTTTGCTATGAAAAATGACAAAAACGAACAATGCTTGTTTTGCGCTGGCAATCACACAAAATCAAAATGTGGATTTTTTAATAAAGCCTCCGCCCGGCTGGGTGATAACTGGCCCTGGGTCCCGAGGACCAAAACAAGAGATATGCGCAAAAGGCGCAGTCTGGACCTTGATCTTAGTTGCCAAGAGCCCGGGCCCCCGACCGGTGCCCAGCAAAGCTCTTGCTCTTGTCAAGAGCTTTGCTATTGCGGGGCCACGGTCGAGGGCCCTGGCCTGGTGGAGGGCTCTGGTCTGCTCCGGTAGGGGGCCCTGGACCGGTCGCGGCCATGGACACTTGTGCTTGTGGATCCGACTGTTGCCGTGTTGCCGATGATGCCGTATGTCATCGCCGTGTCGGTCAGTTGCAGGGCGTTATTGCCTTTGCTTGCGCGGTGCGATTCGGAGTTTGAGAGTTGCGTCAATGTCAACTCACACTATTCCACTGCGCTTCTCTTGACGCCGAACTTCCACAATGTCCATTCCTTTTCATTTTTCATCGGAAAATGGGAACGGGAAGGCTTCAGGCTTGGCTTGCACAGAAAAGCTACCACGGTCCACGCGGCACGCCCGTTGCCCCTTCGTATGGATTGTTTGCGGATTGGATTCAGATTATTGGATTCTGGGAAGCTGCGAAGGACTTTTGTTATCACAAAATGTGAGATTCACGAAATTTCATTTTGATATGTCCTGTCCTGTGTTGCGGGGGGCCCAGCCAAAACGTTTTGCCTGGGGCCCGAGAACACCTTGTTACGCCACTGATAGGATCACTCACTACTTGCTTTAACGAAAAGGTGCTCATGATATCTTGCACAAACTTATCATTAGCAGAAATCTGCGCCAGATAGTTCGATTTAAATAAGCCAGGACAATTAAAATCGCCACAAATAATAAGCCTAGAGTGCGGTTTTGCGTTGAAGTCAATTGACAGTTGCAAATCAGATAAAGCCTTACTAGTATCACTGATATTAGGCGGGACATAAACACAAGACAACAGAAGATTAGACATGTTTTGAATTTTAAGGGCGCACCAGACAATTTTAAGGGCGCACCAGACAGCATCACTGTTTTCACTGATACCTGACACGGCCGGGAAACTTGTAAGGTCATTTCGGACAGCAATTGTTACCCCTCCTCCACGCTTTGTTATTCTGTCCTTCCGGTATATGGTATAATTTGCTGGTAAAACTTCCGAATTAGACACCCCACTGTTTAGCCAAGTTTCGGTCAAAAACACAACACCCAAATTGTGCTCCTGACAAAAACCCAACAACTCCGTACGTTTCCCAAGAGCCATAATAGATTTCATTCACACTTTTCCATCCAACCCAGTGTCATACACCCGAATCACAAAAAGTGGGAAAAACCACTCGGAATAAAGGAAACTGACCTGGTCCGACCTCTCCCTCCCGCCAATGCGGGAATGGGGGAGCAGTGAGCACCCAGCTCGATCCACCACGACCACTTGCCACCACACTGGCCGCGACAAGACAGTCGCACGGCGCCAAAGTCGGAGCTGCGGCTGAGAGCTGACAGTTCTCTTCTACAAGGCCATTGACCAACCAACCTCCAACCAATACCCAGAAAAAAAAGAAAAAACTGTTGCAAACCACATTGTCATTTTCTTCCTCCCACGCCAGGCACCCTCAGCCACTGCTCAGCCTCGTCCCGTCGCCGTTCGGCCGTTGTCAATCTTTGCCCGCCGCGGTGCTGCTCGAACGAAGGCACGAGGCCCGAGGGTGCCTTGCCCTGCCCGTTCCACGGTGGTCCACTCCTCAACAAATCTCCATTCTCCAACCTCCATGATATGCTTCGCTTCTGGCCCTCTCCGATTCACAGCGTGCGGTCGCGTCGCCGTTTGGCATCACCACAGCAGTGACTGCTTTGTGCATTGTTCGCAAGAACAGAGTCATCATGTGCAAAGGCAAATTGGCAACAAGTCCATCACGCGTTAATTTGGAAAAAAATGATTTTTTTTCTCAAAAAAATCAGAAATTTTCAGCAATAAATTGTGAAAAATGGCCGCGCGGAAAAAAAAACCGCGCCGGCTTCGGCCGGCTCCCATTGAAAGGGCTTCCACCTCTCCCGAGAAAAAGGGCAGCCGGCTCTGAGAGCCGGAGGGAGCCGGCTCAATTTAAGCACTGGTCCTGCAGAATGAACCGCAATATAAATGAATTTGTTCAAAGGCAGTTTTCAGGAGCAAATTCCGACAGCTGACCGGTTGGCCGAGTGGTTTGTCATCTGCTCGCAAATTCGATTTTCTCCATTGTTGGTGGGTTCGAATCCCACCCATGGCAAAAATCTGAAGAAAAAAAATTCTTTACAATAGGGAGTAGGCTCAGCAGAGGCATTGAGCGAACACTGAGGCAGTGTTTGTGGACGGGTTAGGTCAGGTTCAGTTAGCTTTAGTTAAGTTTCAATCAACTGAAGTGCGTGATTGGTCAGAAAATTGCGTATGGCGTAGGACTAGGTTGGGAAATCCAGTGCGTTTGACAAATTCGCATCCAGCCCATGCGATGCTCTGTTTTTTTTTTATCCCTGCCTCGTGATAAAAATTTTTCATTTTTGCTTTCGATCATTGCTCACTGAGCAATGATCGAAAGCAAAAACTAAAAAATTTCAGTACATGGTATTTGGATACCGGGTACAAAAATGCAGTACAGGGTGATCAGGTATGGCCCCGTCACCGGGATTGGTCTTCGCAAATGAAATTTATTGCTGTCATCCTGACTTGCATCAACGTCTGTGCTCAAGGCACTAAGAAAATGAGCAATAGCGGACTTGAAAATGAGCACATCAATAGGGACGAGTTAAATCAAATGCTGTAACGAGAAATCTGTACGAAAAATTACACAAACAATGCAAGTTGAGGAGTTTATTTTTGCAAGTTTACTGGACTGTGGGGACTGTAGACAGAGGGCATGTACGTGCCAGAGACTGAAGGAATGCGGAACACCTGCATATTACTAGACTAGGCCGAAAGGAGCACGACTTCTGGGCCAAATATGCTTCAATCCAGTTTCAGCATCATTGTTCCGTGACCAAGGAGACGTAGTGTGTCTCTTCCCAGGCAGCATTTCATGCTCCGTTTTTTAAAGAATAAAGGCCGGCGCCAAGCGCCTGCCAAAGAAGAGACATACCGGCGCCAAGTGCACTCTACGGTATAAAAATGTCCGGGCCTAATGGCCGACCTGGCGCATCATTTGGAGCAAGAAAAGCCCATGCGAATCTTTGCGCCAAATGGCACAGGAAAAGCGCATGCGCCAGGCGCACGATTTACGCAAGAAATACCCACGAAAAGCCCATGCGAATCTTTGCTCGATTAGCTTTATTTTTCACTTTTTCGATTCGCGCAAAATCGGGATAGGCCCAAACACCTGCTCATTTCTTAAATTCGCGTCCAGGGCTTGCAGCGACCGTCTTCGGATGGGGTAAAGCGACCGTCTTCGGACCGGAGCTCACAGTCTGCATAAAATGCCCGTTAATCGACAAAAGAAAAACAGCGAAGCATTCCGACGTGCACCCAAAATACCAAGAACACCCAAAAATAGCAAAACATCTCATGGCACACACCCAAAAACAGCCAAACACCACCGGACACACACACCACACCCAAAAACAGACACATAAACAGCCAAACATCCCGAGCACGCACCCCAAAAACAGCCAACAACACCCTCGAGCACACACAAAACATTCAAAACCAGCGAAGCATCCCGGCATGCACTCAAAAATACCCAAAACACCCAAAAACAGCCAAACATCCCCCACAAAAATGGCCAAACATCCCAGGGCACACACCCAAAAGCAGCCAAACACCGCCGGACACACACACACACACACCCAAAACAGACACAGTACACATAAACAGCCAGACATCCCGAGCACACACCCCAAAAACAGCCAACAACACCCTCAAGCTCACACAAAACATTGAAAACCAGCATCCCGGCATGCACTCAAAAATACCCAAAACACCCAAAAACAGCCAAACATCTCATGGCATACACCCAAACACAGCCTAACAAACCCGGTCACACAACCAAAACAGCCAAACATCCCGACGAGCGCACACCCAAAGCGCCCAAAAACAGCCAAACACCCTCGAGTACACACAAAAACAAGCAAACACAGCTAAGCATCCCGGCGTGCAACCAAAAATACCCAAAACACCCAAAAATAGCAATACATCTCATGGCACACACCCAAAAACAGCCACACATTCCCGAGCACACACGCAAAAACAACCAAGCATCCCGGACATAACCCAAAACACCCAAAAACAGCAAAAAAAACCGAGCACACACACTAAAACTTCCCAAAATATCCAAACAACCCAGGGCACACCCAAAAACAGACAAGCATCCCCGGGCATCCAGCCAAAAACAGCCAAGCATCAACAGGCTCATACCCAAAAATACCTAAAACACACAAAAACAGCCAAACATACTGGGCACACACCCAAGAACAGACAACCAGCCCAGGGCACGCACCCAAACACGGCCAAACATCCGGGCAAACACACAAAAACAGCCAAACAATCTCGGGCACATACCCAAAGCACCCGGGCACACACCCAAAAACAGCCAAACACCCCGAGCACACCCAAAAACAGGTACAACCGGCGGGCAAAACAAAGAAAAACCGAAAAACCAAAGATAATAGTGACGAAAACGAAGACGAGTTTGAACGCAGAAAGCGAACGCGAAATGCTGCAGAACAGGGCAGGAAAAGAGAGATGCAAGAGGTTTTTTTCTCAAGAGAGAACAATTTTTTTCAATGTGGGGAGGGTCCCGGTATCACGTGATGTTCCGTAATGCGCCGCAACGGTCTTTGCGAATTCCTTGCGCCAAACTCAACAGAAAGACCAAAATGGTCCATGCGAATTTTCTGTGTCAAGCACAAGTGCGGCGTCGGCTTTACTCAGAAAAGGCACATTCCTCCTTGCACCAGAATATGCTGGAATGAGCCAAAAAGTTACATGCGAAAAATGTGAGTGAAGCGCAAGAAACGCGCATGTTTGGCACACGTTTAGTTCAAGTGCCAGCAATGCGCCAGGCACAATAAAAAGTCATTGGGTGCAACTGGGGAAAAAGACGGCAATTAGCACAAGAGTGGAATGGATTGGTCAGGTGCAGGAATCACTCCTGTTTGGCGCAAACCTGGCGCAGGACAAAAGGCTCTTGAGTCATCTTGGAGTAAAGCTCATGAGTTTGACGCATAAAATGCTGCCTGGGTTAGAAGTTGCGCGTGTTCAACCAGCTAAGCGTTGTCAGCCCTCATTTTGGGTACCCACCCTTTAAGGGCAGCCCTTCTTATTCAGCCCGATTCTTTTGGTTAACCAGTCTCAGTTGCTTTCAACAAGACGGAAAGATCCCACACTTGAGACCTTTGTCATGCATTCCTCCTTCGGTCCTTTACTCTGCTGAGCCCCCTCAGAGACCTCACTCTTGAGACATATAAAGCACAAACATCACTTTATATTAAGAAAAACATTCAAGTTACGCACACCCTGTGCAGGTAAGCAGCAATGAAGGCCATTCATTGCTGTTTTCTGTTATCGCAAACAATGCAAATGAAAAAAATTGCAGCTCCATCGTTTAATGCCACTTTTGAATAAAACTGTTTTTTTTTATTGAAAATTTTGTTTTTTCGTAATTGTTTTCAGTTCCATGAAAACCCCATTTTCCGGAATAACGGTCATTTGAATAAAAAAATGTAACTGAAATGGCCACAAAGCAATGATGTAGTCTCAACAAAAAAATGACACTGCAATTCCAATTAAAATATTAAAGTTTAGGTTAACAAAACTTAGCAGCATCGTCCTCATCACTTTCGTTATTCTGCTGGCAAAACCCGCAAAACCAACACACTACTAGTGACACACTGCTTTTTGCAAACATTATTTCTTGCAAGTTACACATTTTTGCTTTTTTGGCATTCATTGTGTCTTTTCTTTGTCGCGAAGCATATTCAATGTGCACCGTGCACCTCTGATGCTCTGCTTGTTATGGTTCTTGTCGTTAAGGGGCAACTGGTTAAACCACGATAGGATGACCAATAACTCTTTCCATTTTGCATCTTACATTCACGGAAAGACATCCTTGATCAATATCCGCATATGCTTCAACCAGTAGCTTGATATATTCGTGACCCGAAAGAAGCATTATATTCGTCGCTTGTCTCGGTTTCCTTGAAAGTTTCTGGAAAAAGAACTAAAACAAAAATTTTGTGGATTTTAAACTGAATCCTGAGTGTGGTTCATCGTCACCCATAGACACAAAAAAGTGAAAAGTGCATAAAAATTAAAATTATAAAGATTGAAAAATTGACATGCAAGCAAAAATAGGTACGAAAGCAGTTTTTTTTTGTCAATGAAAAGCCATTTGACAGAATGAAGCCATTTCTTTCACCCTGTGGCAGTTCACATTTCACATTGTCTACAACATAAGCATTGGCGTAACTACCACCCTGTGGCACGTGGGCCCCCGTAGCGGCAAAGGTGAAAAATCGACTCGGGAGTCCAGAGAGCTTTTTTTACTCTCTGCACCAGATAGAATTGACGATTATCATCCTGCATGCAATGTTCTCGTGCTCGCTGACGAGACATTCTGGCATGGTGAGCTGCCGACGAGGTCATGGAAATCCTCACTCAAATCTTACTTCTGTTGTAAACCACACCAAACCCACTGCCTGATGTCTGCCTTTTTGGCCAACAAAATCTTCCCAAAATTAGTTATGCTAAATGCAACTGCTGATTGTAAGTTTGTTACAATTAGCATGGAGGAGTAGCCTCATGCCAATTAAAGAATTAAAAAAAATTGAAATTTCCCGAATTTCAGAAAAATTCGCTTGAAAATTGCACCCTGAAACATGGCATAGCCAATTATTTTGCAAAAACGGCAAACGCATTTCGATCGATTGTATAATTTTGTCTTAGCAGACGACGCATTCACGTGTCCGCAAAAGACAAAACAAAAATGAAATAAATAGCTGTGGGGCAACTCCCCTGACATTTGGTCCTTTCAAATGAGATACAAACTGTCTGCAGTTGGTGCAACTGCAGACAGTTTGTTTCTAATTTGAAAGAACCATTTGTCTAAAAGACCTGCACAGATAGCACTATAAATTCTTTAGGGGAGTTGCCCCACAGCCATTTATTTCATTTTATTTAATTTCTTTAATCAGCATGGAGGCAACTCCGGCGCAAATCAACAGAGGGGAGTACATGATATAAAAAATACTATGAGAAAGAATATTTTCCTGTGAACGAATCCACCAAATTTTTCTTGAATGTAACAACACTGATTTCATGAGCTCCACCAAAAATCAGGGGATGAAATGAATTAAAGTTACTTGCTGACCTAACAGCAAGGGAAAACAAGCCTACATCCTTAAGATTTTCCAGGAATCAACTTGAATTAATGGTCGTGGCTACCCAGATAAGACCGCGGGCAAAGGGTTGACCAACTCCCTACTTTATTGAGGGTCAGGCCCACCGAGAGGGGGGGCAGAGGGGGCAAAATCCGGGGGGCCCACGTGCTCGGGGGCCCGTGCAAAAGGGCCCCGGGGCTCATGCCAAGAATAAAAAGAAGAAGAAAAATTAAAAGTTGAATTTTTGGGCCCATGAAAAAAGGAAATGTTTCTTTTCCTTCTTGTAGATGGCAGCACCACTGATATTGTTATTTTTGTGGACAAGCACTTTTTTGTGAACGGTAACAGAGTTTGTTGGGAACTCGTCCAGTTGATATGGTGCAGTTTTCCCCTTTGAAAGGGCTTTTCGTTCGCATTTTATGCGAACGACGACAACTGGTCACCACAGTCTGGTAGAGGACCAGACTGTGGTCTGGTCCTCCAGCGAGCGTCTGGAAAGCGAACAAACCTCCAGCGTCTGGTAGAGGACCTTAAATGCTTGAGAAGCAAGTGGAGTGAGATTCTGCACGAAGCAAAAGTGGTTTCAGAAAGCATGGACATTGACCCAAATCTCCCAGAAAAAAGACACGGCAAGCGAAAGAAATTTTTTGATGAATCAGATGATGAGTCAGTTGGTGTGTCAGACCCTGAGAATTGTGAAGAAGGTCAGTTTAGAAAGAACATCTTCTACCGGTTATTGGACACAGAATTGGCTAATATGTCAACTCGATTCGAGGCTGCCCAGGAGATCAATTCCTCGTTTAGCTTTCTGTGGAAGTATCTGCAGCTTGATTTGACGAAACTGGAACAGGATGCTCGAGACTTTAGCCTCGAGTATCAGGCAGATGTCTCACTTGACCTGATTGATGAGATTAAACATCTTCGAGCTTGTCATTCTGCCAACTTGGGAGAAGATAGCTTATCACCCTTGGATCTTTTAAATGAACTGACGAAAACGAACTTGTCCAGTATCTTCCCAACATCTGCATTGCTCTGCGTATTTTTTGCACTATTCCAGTGACAGTGGCTCAAGCTGAGAGGTCTTTTAGTGTTCTTTCACGAGTGAAAAATTGTTTGCGTTCGAACATGTTACAAGGTCGACTCAGTGACTTGGGTATCTTGACAGTTGAATCTTCGTTGGCGAGAACCGTTGACTTTGAAGATGTAATTGCAGATTTTGCAGCAAGGAAAGCTCGAAAAGCACCTCTGACTGATGTGACCGTGGACGTGGTCTGTGGGTGACTCGCGAGTCAGGATATCTGAAACTAGTGAAATTTAAGCCATAGGCAACACGGCAATAGACAGCAGTGACAGTGAATTCATTTTATTGCCAAATTTTTACTGACATGACAGTGTGTTTTCTGACTTAATTTATCGATTTGATTTAAAATTCAAGATATTTTTATGCCTTAATTTTCAATTCAAGATTTTATCAAAATGCAGGCATTATCAGTGGCTAGATCCGCAGTGTTAAGTAGTTAAGTTAATTCGGAGGTAAAAAATGAAAATTATTTTCCACTCCCATTCGATGGCTGCAGCAACAATTATTTTGTTTATTTCGTACAAATCATAAAGACTTGAATTTTTTTCCGTCGAAGTAACTTGAAACGAGGCGGATAAAGCCACGATGTGAGATTTATGGGTCTGAGCTTCATTTTAGGATCCATTTGAAAACTGTCTTTCCACATATGGAAGGGGATATCTCCGTCGACCCCTTCCATTGGCCTGGGCTGCAGCTCAACGTCGCGACAGTCCTCTTGTATTCCTTTGCGCCCTGGGGGCCCACGGCAAGCTAGCCAGGGGGCCCACGGCAAGCTCTCAGCGGGCCTGTTGAGGGTCAGAAAAATACCTGCAAAGGGCAAAGACAACCAACAACCAAGTTGGCCAAGCAAGTCTGAGACACGATCATGGGGTGCAAACCGCACAGTCACGAACCGCGCTGCCTTCCTCTGAATTCCTTCCACATGATTTACTTGCAAAGCATGATAAGGATCCCACACCACCGATGCATACTCCGAACGACCCAACCAGGCAAAAATAATCCATTTCCGTAGTAGCTGTACTTACGTGACAAAAAGTGCGAAACAAAAAACAATGTGGAGTTGGCACGGTTATCTACCTTGTTGAGAAATATGCAAACTCCAAACAAGAGTACTGGTAAACGTCACATATTGATGCGAAGGTTGTTGAATAAGTTTCTGCATTTGCACGGAAACACTTGTTTGTTGGGAGTTTTTCTCCCATGGCATTAAAATCTGATTCTTTCAGATGCTATCGGGTGACTTCTTGATCAATTCGATGAAAATGATGAATTTTATGGCAATTTGAAAGAGACACCAGAGGCAGTCAAATATGAACAAATGGAGCAAGTGAAGAAAGGACCCAGAGGATCCAAGGAAGAAAGGATCCAAAGGACCCAGAGCACAAAGCCCAGGTTCTGATCGCATCGGTACATTCTTGTTGACTGTGCAGTTGGCGTAAGCCTCATTTGCATGCTGACAATTGGCCTTTTTGCCTAAGTTCAGCCGGACCAACGAATCTTGAAAAATGTCCATTTCTCAATTGATCTCGTTCATTTTGACAGCCCCTCGTATTTATTGCAGTAGAAACAATTATTTGCATCGAATTTATTTTGAAATCACTCGATAAATTCAAAATAGATCAGAGTTCAATGCCACGGGAGCAAAACTGCCAAAAAACAAGAATTTCTGTGCAAAGACAGAAACTGATTCAACAACCCTCGATTGGTCATGCTCACTAAAATCAGTATGTTGTTCTTGTAATCTGTCAAGAATTGAAAGAATGGCCCAGTTGTAGGTACTCTATTAACAGCACCGAGTTTGCAATGGCTCTTCAAAAAGTGCCACTCCTATGGAGTCCTGCAAATGCACGGGGGCCCCAATTCCTAGTTATGCCACTGACAAAAAGAACCACTTTTGCTGATTTGCATCTGAATTTTAATGTATTCCAGCATGAATGCAACTGTACCGCAAGCGTCTAAAACTAGTATCTTTTCTGCGATCACAAGCAAATAAAACAAAAAAACTTAGCTTAAAACTAAAAAGGGTTCTATTTTCGATTTCTCTATTTTCCTCATGAAAATTGGTCTAGTTCACCAAATTTGAACACTTTCCATGAAAAAAATGTAGGAAAAGATGCATTTTAAAAGCTTTTGCTGTTTGAGAAAAGAGAAATGCCAGAAAAACAAATGTTATACATCGTAAATGCAAGAAAAGCAATACGACTGAGTTTCGAATTATCGGGTCTGTCTCGAATGGTGATGAACTCGGGAGAAAATCTGAATGGCTGTTGCGGAAACAACCAAGTTCGGGCTGCAACATGAACATAAATAGAAAAAAAATCTTTTTTCATTTTCTGCAAAAAACATTGTTCTTTCCCTAATGATGCCGGACCACTGATTGCATGAAACCTTAGACGAATTTTGTGATGACAATGACACTAAATGATGAACAACACTCGCTCAAATTCCAAATTCAATTATTTTGATAAATACCTGATGGATGGATTGAACAAAGGACAGAGAGAAAGGTGGAAGCTTGTTCAAGTTGACATTGTCTCTCTTACAAGGCAATTTGACTATTTCCACTCTGCATCGATTGAATCGGCCTCATGTTGTGAGACCGTTGTGGTCCCTTCCTCACAGCCGACTTCAAACTCCCTTGGTGGGAGAGATCTCAAGTATAGTTGCAGTGGAATTAATGTGCTCATACGTGTAAAATATTGCGACTGATCAGATTTTAGCAAAAACTCCATGCTGCAGAAATTAACAATCCTGTTTGTAACCGAGTTTAAAATCTGACAGCTCCAGAAAGCTCTGTGGAAATCTGGCGCTTTTATTTCTACCGCCTGCATAAGAATAAAAAGAAAGAAATAAAAACAGTTTCGGAAGCAACAGTTCAATGAGAAAAATACATGTATGAATACCTACATAAATTCCGCCGCTACAATACAAACGATAAGATAATATGACGAATTAATTGCCTATGTGCCAGTTTGTGTTTCAAAATTGAAATCCTCAACAAATTCCACCCAAAATCGTTTACATTGTGTGCCATTGTTGTGCAAAAGGAACGCAAATGTGTTATGCTGTGCATAAAGCCGTGATATCGTCACAGTGGCAGTGCAAAAATAGCACATCACGCCACAAGCGAGAGTAGTGTTTTGGAACGCACCTATCCCTCTGAGGGTGAGCAGGGGTCGCATTGAGGGGGATCGGCATTCACCTGGCTTTTTGGAAGGGGGAACGGCATTCCCCTAGCTAAAAAATTATCCAGGGGGAACACCGTTCCCCCGCCTCATGATTTTTTTGCCATCGTGCATGAACTGCCAACTTTACGCACCGAGTCAATTTTTAAACTCCCTGAAAAGTGATATGTTGAAAGTGCCAGTTCTAAATTTCTAATGCATCATTAAATAATCATTCCTTTTTCTTTCACCTCAGTCTTTTGTCACCAGCCACTTCACTGAAACATATCGTCCATGGCCCGGAAATATTCAATTGGCAGATGGGGGTTGTCAGTGTGTGAAAAATGCTCAGGTTTCTCCAAAGTTGGTCACTCTGAGCACCGTTTGAGGTTCCATTTTTTTCAAAATGTCTTCCTCTTCGAGGAGGGGGACCCCCTCACCGAACCCCTCCCCGGCGTTGCAACGCATCGTCGGGAACGTTCAGGCGTTCCCCTACCTTTTATTTTGCAATGCGACCCCTGAGGGTGAGGTTGCTTTTTTGTCGAAAACATTCCATGGCTCTGTGACAAACCTGTAGTCGTTATATTGGCTGCTGAGTCAAATCAATGTGCTCAGGAACCACTGGATCGAGGCTGAATGAAATCACCTTTGGGGTGTATGCCTTGTTAATGTCTTCATCATCGCAGAAATGACAATCACCGATAAAAAATAATGAGGCTTGCAACTGAGGAAATCATGATATTGCCTTTGCAAAAATTATTTCCTGTTTTGCCCACGCAAAGCTCTTGACGCCTAAAGTGCGTTCATTTTCAGAATGGTCCGCGCCAAAACTCGCAGCAAAACGAAGGTGGGAGCGGGGGTACGACAGTGGTGTCCAAATGAAAAAACATTCTTTGCCTGAATATCCGAGTTGTTTCATTTAAGCGCTATTTTCGAACGGAAATTCCCGAAAGCGCCGGTGGCTCAGTGGTAGAGCGTTGGACTTACGATCACAAGATCGTGGGTTCGCGTCTCGCCATGGGCTAAATTTTTTCATTCTCATTTGGCACATGTTTGCTTGGACAAAACATATCACAGATGGAAAAGCAACCAAAACATGATTTTGAAATTTTCCAGACATGAATACGTGTGTTTGTGTTCCAGTTGTTGGCAACAACAGCAGATGTGGCCGCACACCATTGCAGGTCGGTGCCAAATGATTGCAAAGAGAGGGCCAGCGAAGTTTCGGATCAGCGCTGCACCAGAAGTGCACATTTCAAAAGCCAGGAGCGGAACGACCAGCAAACCAGACAGATCGTGGTCACAGAAAATTGAAAAAAAAAACTCCGAAAAATTGAATTGTCAAAAGATTGAGAGGTGAAAACCGACAGAGTTTCGAAAATTGAGGCCCGAGCTCAAAATCTCAGATTTCCGATTTTTGCACAAATTTGCACATCCCTGTCTGCAAAAAGCGCGCGGACCATTCTGAAAATGAACAGACTTTATATCTCATGCTAAACTGAATGCTGTAGAAACTGGAATTGGGTCACATTGCTCAGTGGTCACAAGATTGGGAAAGAGGGTAGACTTGTTTTCTAAGATGCAAAAATATGTTAGTTGACGACATGTCACAATGAGAATAGTGAAATGACCAGAAATTAAGGCCTGAACGTGCGAGATGGAACATCGAATGGAAACATTCCCGTCTGCATTTGCTCCTGTGGAGTGTGCCGGCAAAGAACATATTCATGTTGGTATCTTTCCGAGACAATGGGCTGCAGAACGAGACAGTAACTTCTCTGCTTGTTTTTTTAAAAAAGGCCTTGCTGTCCGTGAATAAAGTCAGACTTGGGGGTTGCACCCCCATCAGCGGGTAGTTTTCCAAACAGCTAAGCTGTCAGAGAATTGGCTGAACGATTTTCTTGGAAAAAGGTCAAGGTGCGTTTTTGGGGCTGTAAACCTTGAAACTGTTTGTTCTAACAATAAAATTGCATGGGAATGCATTCGGCAGTGCTTGCATTCACGCTTCCCATACTTGCCATACTTAACTATTGAACACTCCATCCAGGAATCATGTTTTGTTTTGTTTTTTCTCTTTCCTGTCCTTTTGCCTGCAGTGAATTATGGAGTAAGGAGAGTCAAATGCAGAGGGATTCGATTGCCACAAAGGAGAACCTTGCAAAGGTCGAGGAAACTTTGAGATCCATGACTGGCAAGGTGAGACAATCGGATTTTTGTGTTTGATTTCAAACTGCATGCTTGTCACTGCTCACGTTGAGAGAGAATGCAGGACTCAACCAGAAAGGAGGCAAGGCTGCTACGCAATGTTATGAATCATCAACCATCAATCACCCGTCCCTGTGGATTAGATTTAAAAAAAATCAAATACTCGTATATGAAATGGTGCAGCCATGCAGGACCATTCGGTGTAAAATTTGGAAAATGCATTCCATTGATCATCACCAAACTTGGAATTTGTCGATCTCTCAGAATGAAAAGTCTGAAATATTCCTTCAGTTAATGTGACGAAATATCGTTTAATTTCCTTACATTTTAGGTATTCGGATAACAAGTACTTTGACTTCTTTTACTACGATTGCAGCTTCAATTTGCATGCAACCCATGATGTAAAAATACGGTCAAAATAATATTATTTTTCTTGGATGGAGGCCGTTTGATTCTGTTCGTATTCTCACTTCAGATACTTCACAGGACCCTCTCACTTTAAATATAGCACCAGGCTGCCACATGTTAAATCAACTGTTAATGCTGTAAAGCTCCAAGCTGCCACATGTAACTGAAAATCGACCGTTAGATACCACCCTTTACTTAAGATAAAAAAGCACCGAGCTGCCATCACATTGGTGTAAATCAACCTTACATACGCTTTTCTGCTTAAAATAATGCACCAAGCTGCCATTATTGTGTTACTGAAAATCGACCTTTTCTCAACTAGGCATAGAATGCACGGTATTATTGAACTCTTGTTTAATTTTGGCACCACATTTTTACTGATCCTGGGACCAAAGATTTGTATCAACATTTAGGGTGTATCAGAAATCCTTGAATATCTGGAAAACTCGAACTTCACGCCTTCAGAATTCAGTTGTGCATTCAGTTCATGAAAGCAAAAAAGATCAATGTTGCTGATCCTTGGCCCAATTTGCTGCCAAGAGAAATGTCGTTGGTTAAAAATAATCGAGCCATCGATGTCCGTGCTCAACTTAAGATGAACAGAGGGCTGTAATTTGGTGTTTGTGGACATGCAGCAAAAAGATGGACCTTTTTGATTAAGTTCAAGAAGTCTTTCTCCTTTGGTGTTGACTTTTGGTGACTGTTCACAACAAAGATGATCTCTTGCATCAACGTGTTTTGCCATGTTTTTTGTTTCTTTTCCCTTTTCAGGCAATTTTAAATGGAAGAGACAGTGTGCGCAAAGTGTTGGAGACATTTCGAGAACGTGGAGGACATTATGGCCAAATTGCTGACTCGTACTTCGGTCTTGTGATCGAAAATTTCGAATGTGAAGCAAAAATTAACACCGCTGTTGAAGTCACAGCAGGAAATAGGTAAATAAAGGGTGGCTGAAAATTTGTTATTTTGGTTTGAAAGTTTTGTTTTCTATGTTGCCATATTGCGTAAACCACACTCAAAATTTTTCATTCTAAATATTTTTTCATATTCTATGGCTTTCTAGTTCAGCTACATTTTGCATTGGTGGAACATTTGACGGTAGTTGAAAACCTGGGAACAATGCTCGATTATTTCTCCAATTTTCTGAAAAGACCGTTCCATAAAATCGCATTCATTAGAATTAATTTCTCACTGAGTTTCCACTGTAAAATCTTGAGAATTGGCACCATTATGTAAAATTTCATCCCGGAACTAGTGACAGTCAGATTTTGGTTGCTTTTGGAGTTGTAGAGGATGTTATTGCCAAAATCTGCATTTTGCAGCAGTTTTCTAGCAGAGTCCAGTTTTGAGGTCTAAAATACAAAATCATGGCAAGAAAATGAGAAATCGGCTTCTGTTACTTTTTTCTTTGCTTCCTTCACCTTCAGGCAAAAATTTCATCATGATTGGACAGTGTATGCAACGCCAGCACTGATTCCTCCATTGCATGGTCTATCGCACTTTTAGTAATTTTTCGCAAGAAATAAGAAAGCTGTGAAAATGTATCTTGGCAGGCATGATGCAGGCCTAAATGTCTCCTTTGTGCAAAAATTCATGTGTCTAGCATAACTTGCAGATTGTGGTATTCTCACAGGCCACCCTCTTAAATTAATAAGAAATGATTATTTGAGAGAAACTAACTGCGATGGAAGCATTGAGCTTGTTGGAAGGAGACTTTAATACGGATTTGTTGCACTCATCATTTGGCTGAATAGCTTAAAGAAGGTTTGCTAAATTTTTATCCATCAAACGCAAAACTTACCCGAGAACACACTTTTGGTGGAGTCACATTCAAAGTGGGAACTTTTTTTTTATCGATCAAATCGCTACTATGATCAGAATGAGAGGTGATTCCGACTCGAGTTCCTTTCAAGTCCTGGCAAGTGGTTGTATTTCAAGGTTGTGTGTCACTTAACAAATTGGTGAAGTTCACAATAATCATTCTACTAAAAAAATGGTGCTATTGAATCGCTTCCATGCTGGTTACGCAAAAGGTCCGTGGAACTTGAAGTCAAAGCTAGACTAGAATCCTTAATTTCTCATTCAGTCATTTCTTGAGTAAATTCTTAATTTCTCATCCATCCAGAACTTATTTCAGCTGGAAATAATAAAAGATACAGTAGCTTTCAAAAGTCTCTTGACAACCTCTGCTGATTTCAGTTTTGTGGCCTTTTCTCACATTGCTATTTCCAAATCTTCAAGTCAGAATTCAGACATCAAGTCACCTGAAGTTCACCTGAAGATGACACCTGAATGACTGAAAGATACCAAGAAAATCTTCAAGTCAGATTCAGATTGCAATGTGTGCTAAAACTGCAAGCATTGCACTGCAATTAAAAGGAGTGTGAAAAGCTCCGTAATTGCATCAAAACTGCCGTGCGCTCATCCGGGGTTGTCAAGGGAGTTTTGAAGACCTTTTAAACAACCATGATCAGAAGAAAACAAGTATCAGAAACACCTCTTAGACGCACTTGGACTACCTTATACTAAACCACACTATTTCTATCTATCTTAGGTTGTTTAATCATGTTGTCGAAACAGATCGGGTCAGCACCAGCATCATCAAGGAGATAAACAGGCAGAATTTGCCTGGCGAAGTCACGTTTTTTCCGCTAAACAGACTCAATCCCAAACTTCCCAGTTATCCTAAAACAAAGGTTGGGCTGTGGATTATTACACATGTGTAACTGTTAGTCGTATTTTAGGAAGTAAATTCCAACAGCGAAATCTAATTCAAGGTGAAAAAGAAAAAAAAGCTTTAACCAAGTCAGTAAAATAAATCATAACACTGTGGACAAATTAAAGGGAGCCAAGTTCAAGAAACTTTAATTTCTACTCCTGCGATTTTCCATTTAAACCCCATTTTTGTCAAACAATATTTTTCAATTCTTTGTTTTCTCATAGCTCCCTTTAATTTGTCCAAGGCGATAAGTGAGACTTTCACTACAGAATTATCACCAAAATAGCAGTGAGAAGCATTTCTAAAAGGCCTCTAGAACCACCATGCTTCACTTTGGTGCTAAATTATACAGAATTTAGATCAACAGGAGCATGCTAGGCACAGATGCAATGATGAGTGTACAAGGGGCGCCCAATAAATAAAGAGAATTGCACCGAAATTTGCATTTGAAATGAATTTTCCACTTCGGCGTCAAACTTTGATTCGCTTTAAGGTGTTTTGGTGAATTTGAGGCTTTTCCGATGCAGAATTCGCATTCCATGGCAATTTTAAAAACATGAGGGAATGGGTTTGTGATTCAATTGGCCAGGTGCACGGGACTCAATTTTCCAGGTATGTGGAATTGAGAAAAGACTTGTTCCGCCACACCAAAGCACGGGAGCACCAAAATCATGTTCAGGGCCGGTTTCAGCAAAATTTTTGGTGTAGGCGAGAAATTATTTTGACGCCCCTGGTTTTTTGGCGCCCTTCAAAGCATTGCTGCAGAGTCGAGGGACAGAGACCCTCCAGAGGTGGGTGCCTGGAGAAGTGCTCCATCAGGATGGACAGAGTCCTTGGCAGCAGGGGTATGGAGGATGGAGCCCTCCAGAGGTGTAAGAGCTTTTGCGATTTCAGCGTACATTTTGGATCCAAGTTTGGACAATTTTATGCACAATTTAGGCATCGATTGTCATCACATTGCGACATTTTCTCTGCTATTTTCGGATCCCTTTTTGCCAGCAAAATGGAAATTTTTGGCCAAATTCTTCCAAGCATCAACTGAAATAGTGCGTGGTTCGAAGCATAAATTTCACGTTTTTGAAGAAGTCTGCTCAGTGATTGAGATTGTACTGCAAGAAGTTGCTTGAGATTGTACTGCAAGAAGTTCCTTGCAGAAATCCAGAGGAATTAACAACAGCAAAAAAGCGTAAAAGAAGAAAATAAATATTTGGTCCATATTTTTGATCCATATGAAAAGGCACTTGAGGGACAGGGAAGTCTGTGAAAACATTGAGCGAGGCTTTCATTTTCATTGAAAAGGAACTATCCGATTTAATAAAGCTTGGCATGCTTCTAATCTAGAAAAAGCGTAACAGTATTCCTGCAAACCATGATTGAAATTGTACAAAAAGGAATGGCAATTTTGAGCATGAAACGCAAAGCAATTGGAACAGAATAGCTAAAAGTATGAGTGTTTCAATGGAACGTGATCGTATACTTCAGTGCGGTTTGGGGACTAAGCAAAACAGGGCAGTTCAGAGAACAAGTGAATTATGCGGAACCATGACAGGGTAGGTTCGTTAAGACACAATTTATCACCGATCTTTGCTCATTTGCAAAATATAGGGCGAATCCTTAAAATAATTGATTGGTGTGAAATGAAAACCATGGTGCGGCGGTGTTAAACGAAAATGGTCACGCAGTTGTTTCATTGTCATCCCCATTTTTCATTCCCGTCTGTTGGCTTTCGGCCGTGTCAAAAAATTCTGATGACCTCAAAATTGGCATAAAATTTGAGCCATGCATACGGACGCTGTTCATTTTGGCGCCAATTTGCAGGAGCGACAGAATGATGCATTTTGGGGCAACGCTGACACTTCGTCGCGACGAAGTGTCAGCGTTGCCCTAAAATGCATCAATTTTTTCAGACGCGTCTGAAAAAATTACCTGGGGTGACACCCCAATTCAAACACAGCAGAACGAACCACATGATATCTGCAAAATGAGCAATAACATGAAAAATAAAATTATCGTCCCCAGCAGAGTTCTCAACCCCTCGCGATGGAACAGAAAATTTATTTTTGCAATATTTATGTTTTGTGTCCGGCTTTATTTGCCCTTTTCCGTCTTTCATTTTGGCGCCCCCTTGACTTGCGCCGCGTAGGCGCCCGCCTACGTCGACTACGCCTGAAACCGGCCCTGATCATGTTCTTGCGACAACTGTGCAGATATATGGTTGTAAAGTGTGTAGGAAAAGTTACTCATTTGGGTGCCTGTTCTTGTGTCTCAAAACTTGGTTTGGAGAAACTTCTTGTCACCCATCTTTTCACATCTGTCAAATCGGCTGTCTTGCATCTGCTTGATGCTTTTTTGAAATAGCCATAAAATCAAAAATGTGCAGGACCCTTTTCTAAAAATCACCCAAGCACCTTAAAGCAAAAATTTGATGCCAAAGTGGAAAAATTCATTTCAATTGCAAATTTCGGTGCAATTCTCATTATTTATTGGCCGCCCTTCATACAGCTTGCTTTATAAAATTCTGGCTAGCATCTGAGATTTTAAGTAAATGAGGTCTGCCACGTTTGTGAAAGCCATGCTGCATGAAAAATGCATCGTGGTGTAAATCCAATTGCTTTAGTGGGGTTCGGCAAAGCAATAATAACACAGACTGATCTTTTTTGACACATTGTTTTTGTCTGAGTGAAATCAGTTCTTGAATATCATTTGCATACATTCGAAGCCGAGAACATATTTATTTGTAAGAAGTGTCAAAGTGGATCATGCGATTGCTTCGAATTCTTTGTGTCTGATTCAGGATGCTTTCCCGATGATCTCGAAGTTGTCCTACCAGGCGAAGTTTAGCAAGGTGTTCGATTTCATATTTGGAAAGACTCTGATTTGCCGTGATCTCGACGTTGCCACTAGTCTTGCCAAAACGGCAGGTCTGCACTGTATAACACTCGATGGCGATCAGGTAAATACAATTTTTGTTAGCTGTTTGTCGCTTTCAGATTTTTCGACACAAAATCTTCATTCTCGACACAGTGGATGTTAATTTACATTGAATTTGCAAAAAATGGTTGCAATTTCCACTGAATTTCCATTGACCACTCTGTTTCAGAAGGTTTCCATTCACCACAATGGCCGAACATCTCAGACGATGATATTTTCACCAACGGATTCTTTTTCTTTGATTGCAATTTGCAATTGAAAAAAGAATCTGCTGGTTGAAACATGATATCTGCCTAAAAAAATTTTCCAATCATTATCCCAGAAGTCCTGACCACTTATAAGTGAATCTAAAACAAGTGTTTTTCCCATGAATTCCTGTTGTTTCTTGCAGATTATGAGAAAATGCCTGCAACAAAATTCTGGGTTTCATGTTCTCCTCTCTGTGAAAATTGTTTTGTTACAGAGAACGAACACTGAAAACAGATATTCCGCAAAAGTTGTGAAATCACTTTGGTTGATACAGTGCTTAAATTGTAAAATAAAAACGGCCGGCTCCCAACATTTGAAAAGGGCAAGAGAAATTTGAAAAGGGCTTTTGGGCCCTTCGGTTGTCGGACATTTTATGTCGTATTTCAAATTGATATGGGGTCTCCATCGAAAAATTAAAGAATACATTCCTTCATTCTATACTTCCCTTCCTCTTCTGGTTTCTTACAGTATTCAAATTCCCGAAAGGTGATGATTTGCACATAGGAGCAAGGGCTGCCACCTCTCAAAAGAAAAAGGGCAGCCGGCTCTGGGAGCCCGCTCAATTTAAGCCCTGGGTTGATAAAGGTTAATGTTCCTTTACATTCTTTTCTCTACGAACGAGTGGCATCTCTCAATTTATTGCAAAAATGTCATTTTCAGATTTCTAGCAAAGGCTGTTTGACGGGAGGATATTTCGACACATCACGCTCAAAGATTGAAACTCAGAGAAAGAGGGCAGATGTCATGAACGAGTTGGATAGACTTGAGAAGGATCTGATGGAACTGAAACTGACGCTGAGGAGAATTGAGTCTGAGATCAATTCCATCGTGTCTGAATTGCAGAAGACTGAAACAAAGAGTGGCAAGACCAAGTAAGTGGAATCTTTCGGTGAATTAGAAGATTATGCTGCCATTTGTCCCTTTTTCCTGATTCCCGAAAACAACAACAAAAGTCATAAATTTAACGATGTGCAGGAAAAGCAAAATTCAGACTCGAGAAAAAGTAATTCTCGCAAGTAATTCTCGCGACTTTTGCAAGGGGTGCATGCAGTGCTCAAAGTGCGTGGGAGCTCTGGGAGCGTGCGCTCCTGCCCGCCCTGAGGGTGTGGGAGCGCAGCTCCCACATGCCCTGAACCCTTTGCGCTCCCACAATTGTAAAATTCTGCAAACGTGTTCCCACAGGGCTCCCACATGGAGCTCTGCCAGGAACGCTTTTCGGATCAAAACTCACGAAGTCCCCTTTGTGCCAGTGTGCTCCATTCAATCAGACTTGCTGTCTAGACAACAACCAACAATTTCCACCGGTGTGCCCGCAAGGAGGTTTTGGAATTTCCTCAAATTGTCAAAAAAATCACAAAAGGCTGAATTTTTTTCCGACCAAAACGAATGACCATGCAACATTTTCCAGGAATTGCAAAAGTGCTTTTGACAGTGCTTTTTCACGCCCATTCTCTGTTTCTTTTCTTTCCACAACATTTTTTTCATGCACCTTTTCAGCAAGATTTTGCAAGGCGTTGTGGAATATTGATTGACATGGCCCATGGCTTTTTCACCGCAAATTGCAACGATGCACAAAGAAATAGATAAATGTCTTGTGCTCAAATCTGAATTTGATGCCATGCGCATTGTCATTTGCTCATTCATAAGATTGGGCCAGGTCAGGACAGCACTTGTATGGGAGACCACTTGGAAGTTGTACCCCGGATGTGATGCTGGAAGGGGACACGTCTCCTTCGGATGGAACACTTAACAAGAGGTCAGATCAGGTTCCGTGTGTAACATCACACTGTTGAAGAACACTCAGTACAGGTACAAGACAGAGGTTTGACAGGCAACAATAACACAGAAGCCACATTTTGCCCCTCAATGGTACTGCTTAGTCAGTCTAGTGCCTGGCGACCATAAGGTCCTGCACTGGGCAGTACGGCCGGTTGTGTGTTTAGGCCTGAAGAAGCGTGGCTGCTGGAGCCGTGGCTCTGATTCAGAGTGTGCCGGGGTTCCCGAGAGTCTCCCAGCTAAACCCTAAACAGACCACAATACGAATGGCGTTCGAAACGTTTTTGACATCACGCTGTAGTTCAAAAATATTGACGATGTCAAGAATTCGTTGAGTTTAGACCTTCAAAATACTCTGCGGCTCTTGTCTCACAAAGTGACAGGTGTCCATCCCAAGCTCCCATGGGCAGAATGGTACTCAGATTAGGGTGAGTTCCATAGCTCTGAAAATATTGCTTTGGCAAAGTCCTGACTACGTGAACGTGGCTTTTCTGCATGGGCTTGATGAGGCAGTAATTATTTGTAGACATCATCCAAAATTCTAAAACTTGGGCATTTGTCGTGCAAAAGGGAATGTTCACGATTTCAAGACTTGGCCAAAAGCAGTATTTTCAGAGCTCAGGAACACACCCTCATCTGATTACCACTGTGCCATGAAAAATTGACATAGATGTCTGCAAATTGGTGCTGAAAGAGCTGGAGAAATGTTTGATTCCCTGAACCAATCAAAATCTTGATAGCGGTAAGATTCTCTTAACTACAGGGTGATGTCAAAAACTTTTCTAACGCCCTTCGTAACACTGCGTTGGCAAACCCTCACCCTGTCACACCTACAAGCGTTTGAAGGTATTCAATAACAAAAAATCGTCTACAAAAATGATATGCCCAATTTGATAGAGCAGAGAACATTTTTCCAACACAACTTCTCGCACCGTGTGCGCCGTTCACAAATTGCAACTTTTCCGATGGCATGTACCATTCACCAATTATTTTCCAGCATTTCAACAAATGCGGTTGCAATATTCTATCTTGCATGTTTAGTTCACCTGCTGTTTCTCTCTCTTGGACTTGGAACATTACTTATCTGCGCCCAGCCCAAGCTCAACGCTCCACCCTCAGGATTTTTGCTGCACCTCTCGTGTAAAGTGTAGTCAGTGACTCAAGTGAGCAGCTTATATGCCTATTTTTGAGAACAATGGATGCGATGACCCATCAATGCCCAGGAGCAAACGAGTAAAATGAGGCGGGCATGCAAAAGCCAGCAAAATCTTGCAAGACTACGGAAGGCGTTTTCAAAAATGCTGTTCATTTGGGACAGGGAGTGCCACATCGAAACACCAAAACGTCTCAATAAAAATAAAAATATACAATTCTTAGAAGATAAAGTTCATTGGGTTTTCTCAGCGAACAATTATTGCCAACCTGGAACTTGTCAAACATCAACGTACTCAATGTTGACAGTCCATTGTTGTAAACATTGACAAATGCTGACAACAATGGACACTGTCCATTGTTGTCAGCATTGAGTTAGTTGATGTCTGACATGTCCATTAGTGCTGCCGGGCACATCAATGACAATTTTCGTGCCCTGTTGATGGATGAAGTGCCCTATTTGATGCAGGTATGATGTGCCCTGCTCGAAGGAAGAAGTGCCCTCATCGAAGGACAAAGTGCCCTCCTCGAAGGACGAATTCCCCTGCAAATATTGCAGGTGCCCTTTTTTGAAAAAGCGCTCCTGCCCTTTTTTCGGGACACTTTGAGCACTGGGTGCATGCACCCCAAAAATTCGTTGGCTCCGTGCTGTGTATTCATCAAGCTGGCAGACACCCATCATAAACCAAAGTTTGAGCCTCCAAAATCAAAACTATGAAAGAGTGGGCCCACGGAAAGAGAAATAATCTCCTCTGCATTATCTCAAGGAGTCCCAGGAGAAAGCTGCTCACTGTTTCACCATCCTCATTCGACATCCCACCACCAACACTTCTTGCTCTGTTCCACATTTTTTGTTGTCTCTCTGAGTCAATTTCATGCTGTTGTTTGGATGAGTTTGGTAGCTGGCGGATGGCAAAAACGTATACTAGTCGGTGAAGTCACTTCCATTACAATAAACTAACAAACTGACCTGAATCGATTTCACTGATCACAATTCCAGCATCATCAGCAGAAATTGATGTGGCGTTACTGATCATTGTACAGTGATCATTGTGGCTGGCAAAATCAATTCAAGTTGATTTGTTTGTTTATTGCAACAGAAGTGATTTCACACCAACTACCATATGTTATGCCATTGTATTCAACAGCGTGATCTGCCTTGCTTCAATCTATCTTTCTTTTTTCTCTGTTGTGTGTGTAGCCCCACGCCAGCTGAGGGAGAGCCATGCAAGCACCATTGTTGTTCTACGTGGCTCACGGAACAGACACCAAATCAGCAGAGGGCCCTGCCAATTGCCACCAAATTTGTACCATTGCTAGGCATCAAGGCTCACAGAGACAATACGTCTTCCTCTTCCAAACCAATAGCCATTGCCGTCGCCTTCCACCACTCCCAGCCCCACTGACAACCTGACCCCTCTCAGCGCATTTTCTCTAGAAAAGATGATCTCTTTCTTTTCTCTACCTCAAGCATGACAATGAGAAGCTGTGACGTACGTCAAGGCAACAACTAAATCAACAATATCTGGCCCAAAAATACTTTTTCCATGGGAAAATACTTAAAATACTTCAAAATAAAAAATAATACTTAAAAATACTTAAAATTGCTCAGTGCCATCTTTTATTCATGAAATGAACAAAAGATGGCCATCTTTATTATTCTCAGTATAATAATGCTTAGTGCCATCTTTTATTCGAGGCAAGGTGTGTAAAATAACAAGTGAGCGAACTGCGCTTCATTTAACATGGAGTCAAATGGGAGCAGAAATAAATGAGACCAAAATGTGTGCTGCTGGATTGCGGCATATCAAGGCGGAGTGCGCTACGAAAGAAATGCGAGTGAATGGCGGACCGCGGTGCGATGCCCACAGAAAGTTACATTTCTCCTGAACAAAGCGACCGTTTTTGATGCGGTTCACTCTGGTGTAAAGCTGAAAAAGAGCGCTTCCACACATGTATTAATGATCCTAACCTTTCGTTGGGTAAAACTGTTAAACCATTTGAGCAACAAAAGTGCTTAAATTTCGGTGTTATAAAATTCCGGGTTCCTGCCAGGTATTTTCAAAGATTGTGCAATTTTTTCCGCAACAACATGGTTACCAACTGTGGAAGAGTTGTAGAGGAAGCCTTCTGGTTTCTAAAAATACCAAAATCGTTGAATTTGAACACCATTTGGCAATTTTATGAACAGAGACAGCGCGACATGGCAGCATCGTTTTGTCTTTGAGCGGGGAAGAGGCCGCGACTCCCTTGAAATCCCTGGGAGCCGCAGCCTCTTCCTCGCTCAAAAACGAAACGATGCTGCCATGTCGCGCTGTCTCTGTTCATAAAATTGCCAAATGGTGTTCAAATTCAACGATTTTGTTGTTTTTGGAAACTAGAAGGCTTCCTCTACAACTCCTCCGAAGGTCGTAACCATGTTGTAACGGAAAAAATTGCACAATCTTTGAAAATACCTGGCAGGAACCCGGAATTTTACAACACCGAAATTTGAGCACATTTGTTTCTCAAATGGTTTGAGAGTTTTACCCAGCGAAAGGTTGGGATCATTAAACATGTGTGGAAGCGCTTATTCTTCAGCTTTGCACCAGAGTGAACGGCATCTAAAACCGTCGCTTTGTTCAGGAGAAATTTAACTTTCTGTGGGCATCGCACCGCGGTCCGCCATTCACTCGCATGTCTTTCGTAGCGCACTCTGCCTTTAAACGCCGCAACACCGCAATGCACTTTTTGTGCCACAAAATCCCGGAGTTCGTTCACTTGTTCTTTTACACACCCTGTTCGAAGAGCAAATTCGCCATTTTACATGCCCATGTTGATTGAATTGATCCATCCTGGTGTAAAATGGAATAGAGCGAATAGATTGCCAGTTGCCACAACCAGTCAGTTGTCCGAAAACATGCATACGAGCATTCTTGGCTGAAAGTTTTCTCACTCATTCCACCCGCAACACAAAGAGGCTTTCTCATGGTTGCTCCTGTCTTGCTCTTTCCGAATGGCCCTGCACATTGCCAGCCGAACCTGTGGCGCCCAACCGAACGTGAGGCATCTTTATTTGCGGTATTGACCAGAGTGCAAAACTTTGTATTTTTGTATGTGCATTTTTTGCAATGATGCAACCGTATGCATTTCATCAAGTATTAAAATTTTATGAAAGTAAAATACGAAAAATTTTGAAGGAGAAAATAAAGAGAGGGTTATCGACACTAATGAGAGCCAATCAGTGATCGAGATTCAAAGCAGGTGATTCTCTCGGTTATGATCACCGATTGGGCTTTGCTCCGCCCCGTTCGGTTTTTAAAGAATGTTAATGTTTCGGGCAAAATGTGCTTTTGCTATTTAAGCTGCACCTCCGAACCCCTTAAATTACTCTACTCTCATGTTCAAGACTTCAGAGGACCTCGTAAAATGTGCGTGTATAGCTGATGCAAAAATGAATGGAGGGAAATAAATCTGCTCACTTTTTGGGCTCCGATCTATTTGCAAAACTGTTGGCTGTCATTTGAGACCAAAGCTTGGGGTGACCACACGTCCACATTTCACCTGGAGAAATGGCATCATCAAAATGTATTTTTTCTGACATCGTTGTTCTGTTTTAAACATCAGAGGTGGAGTGGCATTTTACTGTCGTCCGATGACTTCTGGCTGAGATCACAGAATAATGAAAATATTTATTAGTTTTATTGGCGTGTTTGATCAAGAAAAATGACATAAATCAATGTGTATTTTGATCTTTGACAACTTTTTTTTGAGATATTATGACAGCGCCATCAGTGATATGTTTCCTTTTTTAATGAAATGTGCGGGCAAAGGTATTTTAATTTTACCTTGTGTCTTATCGAGTTACCGCTGGATGTTTCTATTTCTAGAGACATACTTAGCACGGTCAATGCTGAGATAAAGCTTTCAAAAGACCAGCTGGCAGCTGTTTGCAAATTGATGGAGCCAAAGATAAGGCAACTAGCGGATTTGCAAGCAAATTTCAACGCAATGTCAGCAACAGTGAGCGGGTTGGAAGAAGAATTGGGTCAGGTGGGTGAGAACCAAAGATTGTTATGGCAATTATTTTGTTTTCTTTTTCTCTCGTCAATTTTTACGTGTAGCCACATTTGTCTATTAATGGGACCACTAAATGCTGTTCCATGTTCACCATGAAGATTAACCAAGCAACTGGAAGGAAAAAAAATTTTGGGCGTTTTTTTCCTCGTGTGTGTGTCGGAAGAATTCAGGAAAGTACCCCAACTTTTTATGTTTTGTACCAATTGCACAGTTCAAAATTTACTATTTGATAAATTAGCATCTTGCGGAGTAGGGCATTGAATAGCAAATAGATTGGCATCTTGTGGAGGACGGCATCGTAAAGAGATGAGCACCATCGCCCTTCCTGCTCTGCCTAGTGCATTCTGCACAGGCACAAAATTTTTTATGATTCCAAATACGGATGCAAAAGGGGCAGCCACACACGCAATCAAATGGGGCAACTATGAAACTTTGCTATAGAGCAGCTTTAGGAGTATCTTTGTGGCACATCGATGCTTTGAGAAGTACACACACTGCCAAGGATATTTGGAACACGTCTAGCGCAGCCTTGAATTGAGAAATGTGCATCCTTAAAAAGTTTGGTGAGAATTTGGAAGCTGAAAGTGTTAGGTGGAGTTAATTGCCCCATTTCAGTTTGTGTATCTAATTGCATGTTGTTAGGTGCTCTATTATGGCTTGAATGTGACACTGTAGTTCTTCATTTGGCTGAACCATAACTGGATTTCAGGGGAAAACTTAGAATTTGGTGTATAGGAAATGCTTCTTGGTGGGGATTTGAAATTAATGGTGAAAATGGGCCATAAACAAAATTCAGAGCTTCCTCAATATTGACATAAACTTCCTGTTCTAGTGTAAAGTTGCAGACGGACAGATACCCACATCGCATGTACTTAAATTTGACTGAGCCATTTTTGGAGTTAGCGGATAGCTCTAGCTAGGGTGCCTCAATATCGTCCCAGGTTCCAGCGTATTGCCACAAAAGCCAAACCCATTGGCAGAATTCTGTTTGAAATTTGCCGAAAATCGGCAAGCGATGGAAGTTTAAAATATTGATGACAATGTGAGCCTGCAAAAAAATTATTTTGAGTAAGTAGTGATTTCGTTTGCCTTTTCAGACGGTTGGTGTCATGTGCAAGTTTTGCGAAAGGAGCGTTTCACAACAATTGCTGTTGGTGTAAATGTTGAACAGATTTTGGATCACAGAACATAGTTGAAATTGACTTACAGCCAAACCCTTTGTAAAGTTTTTTGAGATATGCGATGTTTCCCCCTCCAACGTGGGGTTTCCTCAGGCGACAACAGCAAGAGCAGCTTTTGCTGGTGTCGCCCGAGGAAGCCCCACGTTGGCGGGGGCGAAACATCGCACATCTCAAAAAACTTTTCGAACGGTTTGGCTGTAAGTCAATTTCAACTATGTTCCGTGATTTCCCGTTTGGGTGCACGCGCTAGATTTTGGATGATGATAGCGATAGGCCACTTGACTCGGGAAAAACTGTGTTGTGAAACCACAAACCTGACAAACATTCGTTTTTCTTAACCACCTGTTTTGAGAGTTCGCCCTTAACTCTTCCCAAACAGGAACTCACGTCTCAACTGTCAGGCACTGATCGAACAAAACTTGACGATTTGAATGAAGCTATTACGCAGTTGACGAAATCGAACAAGAAGGCATTTGAGTCCAAAAATGAGCTGGAGACCAAAAAGAATAAGCTGCAAAGTGATCTGAATAACTTGATCAGAAAAAACCAACAGCTTAACGAGGTTAAATTAGTTTCTTTCTTTTGTCTTAATTTCATTTTGTTTCTTCTTTTGTCTTCTTCATTTTGTTTCTTTTCTTCCACCAATGCCATTTTACGAACAAATGTTTCTTCCTATCTCTTTTTCTCTTCTTCTTTCTTACTTCAAAAAATTGCCACATCTTTTATAATGAATTCTGATGTGTCCAATTATTTCTCGCATGGATTTGAAAAATAAGAAATAAAACATTACAGGCGCTTGCTTGCTTTAAGTGTGTAATGCAAAATGTTTTGGGTATTCAGGATCCATTTGAATTTCACTTTTTTTTTTTTTAATAAATGCAGGGTGAGATTAAAACAACCACCTTTGTTCACATCTCATGACATTTAGGCTGTGTTTCCATTGGCGCTTTGTTGTCGCGGCGAGTCGGTGCGAATGGCGTTTTGCAGTTTTTTTTAAACCGGCGACTTGCGACCGACTCGGGCGCACTGACTGTTTGATTATGCTGCTACTACACGCAAATTCATAAAGTTGGCGCTGCAGTCAATTGGTGACATCGGTACACGCACATTTCAGACAGTCAGTGCCAATGAGTTGGCTGTTCCGAACGTTCGGTGCTTTGTCATGTCATGGCTCAAAATAAGGAGCAAGTGATTTTGCTGTGGTACCTGTTGCGACAATGCCGGAAAAGGCCGTGTCGGTTTTGAATTCATCTACTGTTGCTGTGAAGGCCGCAGGAAGAGAATTTTTCCAACCTGTTTTCGGCACTCAGGTGAGATCCCGAGAAGTTTTTCAGAACTAGAAGAAGCTTAACAGAAACGAAACAAAGGCGAAGGCGTTGACTGAGAAAAGTTCTAACAGAAAAATTATTCTCATCAGAAAACACCTGCAACAGCAGTAATCAAAGGGCAAAGCAGCCACGCATGCTTGTCAGTGCAAACGAACTGCGCTGGCGAGACAAAATAAAGGTGATTGCGTGTATGGGCAGCACGAGATCAGCGCGTTTCGACGCCTGTGGAAACAACTTCCGACGATTCCCATTCACTTCAACGCATTGCTGCTGGACCTCGACGACAAAAATCACGCCACACGTGGCGTGTTGTCGGGGGAGACCGGCGTGTCATGGCGACTCTCGACAGAAAAAACGCCACTACAGGAAAACGCCCATGGAAACTCTTGCTTAAAAAGCATTGCCTCGACGACATGCCGCGACACCAAAAATGCACTTGGAAACACTGCCTTACACCAGAAAAATGTTGGTACCAGCACTGATTTTCTTGCCTTCGTTTGAGGTTTCTGAAGTCGATGACATAAGTGTAAGTCCCACCCTTCTTGCAATATCCGCATTCTTTGAAGAAGAGATGTTTAAATAGCAAAGTTGTAATGCCTGCTCCTCCGATCCCATTTGTGACAGTTTCATTCTTCATGCATCCCTCTGTTTCTGTCTAGAGTGGTTTTCTGCTGTGTAACTTCTGCCAGGCAAAATAAATTCAAATTATCGCTTAATGTCAAATTCTCTCAGAGACATTAGCTGTAACTGCTTAACAGTTTGTCCTAGTAGAACATTGGTTCAAATTACAAAGTTTCAGTGCCATAATGCCCCTGAACCCGATTGTGGAAATCACCCCTCCACACCATGCTTTTAGCTGCTGGGGGTTATTTTCCCAAAAATATCCCCTGCACTAGTTACCACCTTTTTTTAAAAAAGCTCAACTGGGGGCAAAATATCACTGACTGGCAGCAACATTCTTTTACAAGAAAAAATAAATGTCTTAATTTTGGGGTGGCTGAACTGACTCACCCTGAACAAAAAATGGTGTTTTTTCTTTGACTGCAATAATTGTTGGCAACTTCGGAAAAATCACCGTTTTTCTTGGCCTGCCCTTTGTGTGAGGAGAATGTCTGGAGAGTTTTCCACATCGGCTGTGGTTCCTACCATTATTGCTTTTCATTGTAGTCTTCTCCGAATTCAATGCACTTTATCCACATGTGTCGTGGGCCGTTTATCCCCTACAGTCCATTCCAAACTTGATGTCCTCTGCGGGTTGAATGAACTCCGACTGATTAGAAATGATGGGAGAGAGCGGGGTAGTTTGCGTCCGCAATGTGCTCACCACGAAATGACAAAAGTTTTGTTTTTGAATTTTTGAGGATGAAAGGGAAAATGATTATTTTTTTATACTTATTTCGAGTGTCAGAATTTTTTCAAACAAAAAAAAATCAAAAAAAAATTCAAAATTATTATTTGTTTCAAAAAAAATTACAATTTTTTGCGAGAATGCAAAACGAATCCCCCCAGAATTTTGCATGAATGCCAAGGCAATTGTCACCCGGCTTGGACAAGCTCAACATCACTCTTTAGCATAAACATCATTGTATCAGAACCAGTGGAATGCGCTTCCTTGATTCAATGAACGTATTGTATGCCATAGATTTCAGTATGAAATGTCATAGATTATTGTAAGTACAATTTCAATTTCAAAATGCCCCCTCTCCCCGATTTGCCAAGCGATTGTCATTGATCCCAGATGGAAAATTGATTTTCTTGTTTGGTCTTCCGTTTCTGATGCCCAGATTCCATATTTGGCACCAGAAAAAGTTGAAACAAATGCTTCGGCCAATTGCGAAAAATTGAGCCGGAATTTGGACATCCCTGGCTTCATTGGCGACGTTTCATTTTAAAATCCAGAGGACATCAAGTTTGGAATGGACTTTAGTGGTAGAATACTTGGTCCTTGTCCTCCAGCCAAGCCCAAAGTGCATTTTTCACTTATTCTTGGTCATCATGAAAAGGTGCACGCGTTGTTGCTATTTGAGGTTAGGGCTGACAGCGCCAGATCTGTGGTATAAAATCGATGGTGCAGTAATTCGAAGCCGCACTTTCGAATCTCGCCAATCTCAGCCATCACAATGGTGGACTTGTATGCTGATGCATTGTCCTGATCCAAAAGAATGCCTGGGATCATCATTCCCGGCCTTTTTTCTTTGATTGTCTGACGGAGACAGACAAGTTGGTCTTTGCAGTGTTCTCCCATAATAGTGTGGCCCCGTTTCAGGAAATCCATCATCAAGAATGCCTTGGAGTGCCAAAAAATGGAGGCCAAAACCTCAACCGGGGATGATGATGATGTTGCTCTCGCTTTGACTCCGTTGAGTTCCCCGATCCTGGACCAAACCATACCTCCTCTGCTGTTTGGTCATGGGGTCGTGACCCCATGTGGTGCACCCACATCACATCAACAGTCACAAAACGTGACGAAAAGTTGTCAGGGTCAGTTGCAAACTGGGCCAGGAGGTGACTGGAAATATCCACCTGTTGATTCTTCTGGGTCGTTGTCAGAATTCAGGGCACCCATCGCTGACTGACCTCACTGAGGCCAAGGGATGCAGTAAGGATCTCACTCACAGCGGATTTTGGAATGCTGAGTTCCTGTGCCAAAAAGCGGATATTGAGGCGGCTGTCTTTCAGCACCAGTTTTTCAACCATGGATATGTTCCTGGTCTGTTTTTGTTGCTGCGGGCCGTACAGAGCTAACCTCATTTTCAGTCGACGCTCTTCCTCTTGCGAACTCCCTTTTCCAGTAGGTTACAATATCCTATGAAGGAGCATTGTTTTTCAGAACTTTGGTCATTGTCCTCGTGAAAATGATCACAAAACAATATTCCTATACAACAAATACTTGAAAACAATGCCCGCCAACGGAAAATGTACAATGTGGAAAACATTCTGGGCACCCTCCGAATTTGTTGATTTCTTGGGGTCAGGGCACTGGGATAGAAAGGACTGAGGCAGAAGTGGACTGAGGCAGAAGTGGACTGAGGTAGAATTGGACGAAGGAGCTAGTTTTGGAGGGAGTTTTTGCATGGAGGTGGTAGCTTACACCTGTCCTAACTTAACTTAACCTGACCTAACCTAACCGAAAACCGAGAAATTTAAAAAATCAGCCTCCAAAAATGCAAAAATTCTGCCTCAGTCCACTTCTGCCTCAGTTCTTTCTGCCCAGTCACCGGTCCCTTTCTTCGTCTGCATCTTTATTTATCATATTTCTTGGCCTGGTATTTTGTTAATTTATTGTTTGTCTTGGTATGACTTTTTGTTTGGTTTTTCTTGGACTGTCCATTTGTTTATTCATCATAGACATTTACTGGGCATGTCTTCTTTCGATTTGGGTTGACATACGATAGCTGTGTCGGTTTTTGTCATGGGCTAGCAAATTTGGATTGTGACAATAAAATTAGGAATGAGTTCTTGAGAAATAAGAACCACAGAACAATTTTAAATTGTTACCTCCTTTAAAGTTGCACATTTTAAAATTTCGTCTCTGAGATGAAAAGTTCTTAATCCTGAATTACTTAAATGGTCTGAAATGTAGAGAAAAGTAATGACTTAATTTTAGTCTGTATTTTTTTGCCCACCCTGTACCAAGTGTTGCAACAAGTTACACATTGCATCGAATTTTCTCCATCTTTTGTGTTGTTTTTTTTTCTCGCTGCAAAACAGACTTTGCAAGAACTTACCGTTGAGAACAGAGACAGGATGCTTGAAAATAAGCAACTCGATTTGGGCCAGATGGATGGTTGGATCAGAGCCGGTCAAGAGAACTCCAGTGAAGTTGAAAAACGACTGCGGAAACTCATCAAAACTGTTAGTCTTTGTGATGCGATGGACACTTAACAGGGTGAAGGGCAGCGGTGCTGGAAGCAGGGAGCAGAGGGAGTATCTTCCCCCACCCTCAAATTTCCTCCCAGGTTAGCGTGTTTAAGGGGGAGGCTATTCCCCTGCTGAAATGACCATTTTGGAAAGCGAACCCATTTCAGTTGGAGTGAATCCCCATCCCAGGGAACGAAGCTCCCATTGGTGACCTTTGTCTATGCACTCTTTGCATCTCAGGAAGTGTGCCAAAAAAATTTGGAGTCATTTTGAATGTCCCAATTGCAGACTTCTCTCTCGCCCATAACTGCATGCAAACAGGATTTCTCGATCATATTTTCAAAAGTTAAAGCAGTGAGCGTGCCAGATGCTCTGTTTCAACCTGGAATCTGTTTCACGGCAAATTTTGCCTTTTGCTCCCAATCTCGCTGACATTCCTTGTCCTCTGCAGTTTTCAAAACTTGAAATGCACAAAAATCAGTCAAACTTCCACAGTGTTCTCCAAGACTCAGCATATGACACTTGAGGAGATTCTGCGACAAGTGTCTTTGTCCTTTCATTACGCGTATGTGCAGATTAATCTGTATCCTCTTTTTCTGCAGGTTATTTTGGTGATTATCATGTGACAAATGACTTTCTGGCAGCTTATTGGACTTTGATCTATCTACGAGCAGTACGAATAGAACTTTCCAAAATGTACAATGCATAATTCTCCTTGATTTAAATTTAGCCTAATTTAGATGGGACACCTGCATATTATTTGCCACAAGTGTTACCCAGTGTACAATTAACCATGCTTATTTTGTTTTGTGAAAGCTCGAAATTCGGGTGAAATTCCCCTGACGAAGAATTGACATTATTTTTCACCAGGAGTTTCAAAAGACGGAGAGGCTAGAATTTCTCCAGACAGCCGAACGAGAAGCCCAAGCAAATGCTGATGCAAGCTCAAGAGAGGGTGGTTCAGTCAGTTCAAAGGAAGAAGTTCTGAAAAAGAAGGTGGAAGATTATATGAGAAAGATTGGAAACCTCGGACCACTGCCAACAGCCGGTTTCGAAGCACTGGAGCATCAAAATATGCGACAGGTAGCATTTTCTCTGATTCTAATGACGTATTTTTCCAAATTTTCTGCTGTTTTTTTTTTGCCAAGTTTGCACACATTGTGATAAATGCTCGACAGGCAGCAATAGACACTCGTCCACACAGCGAAATGCTGTTCTCACCAGATTCGTCAACTATGCGTAATCTCAACGATGCGTAGGTCGTTTCAATGGAAAGAAAGTTAAAATCACTTTTCCTTTTTTCAATGGCAAGAAACGTGCAATCAATGATAATGTCCGACTTCTCCTTCCAACGTCCGGCAAAAAAGAAGAATATTCTTCCATAAAAAATGACTCGATTAGTCGATTTCTGAGCCAAGCCATGCAATTTTTGCAAGTTCAAATTTTGCATGAATCCAAGAATTTTTAAAATTGCCCATTCTTTCCAAAATAAAAATTTCAAATAAAAAAACGGAATTTCTTGTTTTCACCTTTATTCCACGAATTTTTGCCGCAAGATTGTAACAAAAGGCACGAACATGCAAACAAAAACAATAAAAACACAAAACAAAATCGAAAGTGCAAAAAGCGTTTTTGTGAAACTAGCGTTGGAAAAATATTTGTTGGAAAGTGCGAACATTGGAGCTCGGCTGATCCATAATCTAATAAAATGGTCTTGTGAGTGGAAACTGGAAATGATGTCGAACGAATTGAAATTATGCCAAGCAAAAGCTTGAAACGCTTGGCCTATATCATTGGCACATATCAGGGAATTATACACGGTCTTCAGTAATTGACTGGCCATAGGGGATTTTTGTCGGAAGTTTAAAGCACGGGGCAATATAATTCCCCATCTGGCATGCGCTGCAAAAAGCATTCCTTCGTGAAATGCGTTTTGCGGCGCATGCGAGATGGAGAATTACATTGCCCCGTGCTTTAAAATTCTGACAGAAATCTCCTATGGCCCGTCAATTACTGAACACTCCGTCGATTGGATAGATTGGATAGACAGCACAATGGAAATTGAATAACTCGTGCTATGTCAGTCTGATGCGCTCGCTCTGTCAATCTGATGCCAAATCGAAGCAAAAACAAAACAGGGGAGTCTGCTTTTTAAGACAACAAAACGATTTTCAAAATCTAAAAAACGTATTCGGAAAAAAAATAAAAAAACGAATTATGCTTCGTGGAGCTTCTTCAGGCAAACACCGAGGAATCGGTGTTTGCTTGACAAAGCAGAAACGTGTCATTGACATGTCTCTCTCAGTTTCATTAAGCAAAGCATTCCATTGGAATGTTCTGCAAAGGTTTGATCATCGTATGATTATGGGCGCCCTGTGTGTCTTCAGTGACGTGTGGCTGTCAATTCCTACAGTAAAATCTCCTGTGTTCTTGTTCTTTGTGCACACCAAGGCCAGAAGGGATATTTTGTGCACCTCATTTTCAACTTTTGCCTGGATGTTCCCAGTAATGGTGAAGTGGGATTTCCAGTGATTTCTTCCAAGTTTCATCAATGATTTTGAGGATCATTATGTAACCAGTTAATTTTTGGAAAGCATTGTGAATAATTTTCATTCTGATCACTCCCCGATCTGGCATTGATGCATTTTGTTATGCATTTTGTAATGCGTTTTGTTACACTAGGCTGGCTTGTGTCAGGCTGCCTTGAAATCTCTGTGTCTTTTATTTTTCAAGCTCTTCAAACAACTGTCAAAGGTGAACTCAGAGCTGAAGAAATACAGGCATATCAACAAAAAAGCACTCGATCAGTACGTCAGCTTTTCTGATCAGAAGGAGAAGTTGGTCAGGAGAAATGCAGAGCTGGACAAAGGGTAAGCGTGGAGAAGGAAGGGGATAATTTTCATCCTGTGCGAGAAAATATCGCATTTCGTCGTTCTTTGCATGGAAATATGAATAATTTGAACGAATGGCTTGGGTGGAATTTATCAAGTATATTTCAGTTTTAATGTTCCAGAGAAAATTTTCTTTGAAATAAAACTCCAACATGAATTGAAAGTGACGTGCAGGTCCTGTGTATTCTGTCATCATGTGGCTGTGTTTTCAACCACGGTTTTGGAGCCAGAATCGCGAGGTGCCATCATGAAACACGGTGATCTGAAAACCACATCACGCCACCACTCTGTTAATCTCGAAAAAATGTGCTAAGCGAACATGGCATTCCATTTGCTGGTCTTTCATGCGTCTCATGCTGCCTCCCTGCTATGCAAAAACCACCATTGCTCAGTACGAATGCCAAGCTCAAACACCCTGCATTCAAATCTGATCTGCCACTGGATGGGAAACCCATGGCATGGCGCAAACAACTTCGTATCACCCATTTGAATTTGAAAATATGTTTCCAAGATTTATTTATTTTCTCCCGTTTTCAGTTCCCTGTGATTGGTGCCAAATTTTGAATTCCTTCATAAAACACATTTGTGTCAGGATAACATCTTTTATAATTATTTTTGGTACATTCATCTCCATCATTCAACAAAAGCGCCCCGTTGAACAGTTCTTTTGAATGAAACAGGCTTCCCTTCTTGCCCAAACTGCAAACTAATTTGTTTGGAAGTTGCCGATTTTGTTGCTGATTTTTGGAGTTGTTCGGAATGCCTGCCGACGACATTGGACTGAGCGAGTTGGCATCCCTGCTCTGTGATAGATATACTAAAACTAACCCAAACCTACCCTATCCTGACCTTGCCTACCCTAACGTAACCAAATCTTCTTGTCCTGTAAAGGCAAACTTGAGCATGTGTGAAAACTCGTTCAAACGAGCATTTTTGAAATGTCGGCTAGTATTCCGAACCGCAACCGTGAGTTTTGATGTTGATGCCCGAAACAGTAAAAAATAACAATTAGCGAATTTCTTCATTCTCGATTTTCAAAATTCAACTAAAAAGTGTCACGCCATTTCTGAAGAAGCTCCTTGCCTGGTGGCAGCAGGCAAGAGCTTCGTGGCAATGCTCCTTCGCATGACTTCAGTAATTTATCTGGTCCTCACGGGCCGGGTTTTCTCCCTGCCTCCAGTACGGCGCTATATGCTATCGACCAATGCTGGTTCCAGCATCAGCTGATGCAAGCAAAAAAGCTTCAGTCGGCCGGTTTCCAAAACGAAGATTAATCGGCGGATCGCTTCTATCCGCGGATCGACGAGTGGTGATATGGTTGACCTTGTCGTTCACTATATCGAAGTGAATCCAAATGCTTGTGGTCAACCAGCTCACCACTACTCATCGATCCACGGATCGCGGCGATCCGCGGATTAATCTTCGTTTTGGAAATCGGCCGAGTATGTTTTTTCTGTGCAGTTTACCTCGATTTAATTGACCTTGACTCTTGAATCCATTTCACCACGTTGATTGGCAGTTGAACAATTCCATAATGTCCACTATTGGCATTGAAGGTTACGAAAGAAACAGCTGAAAATCTTTTTGAGCCTCAGACTCTGTGAAATCTTGTTTTCTTTTGGACATTGCACCAAAACATGTCCGAAGGTCTGTGAGGCCAAAATAACAACTGTGCAAGCAAAATAAACTTATTTCTCTGGCACTGTTGGAAGGTTTGCAATTTTGCTAGCAGCGGCCAAGGATGTTTTAGCGATCACTGGTTGGATAATGGAGATCTTCATTCTTTGAGACTTCATTTTGTGGTGTTTGTTGAAGCACCATGTTTTAGATTCCTCATGTCTGGTTAGAAAAATAAAAACAAGTGCTTTATAACTAAAGGAAACGGTATGTTTTTTGAAGTGTAATTCGGAGAAAAGGCATAGGTACATAATAAAGTCTAATCATTTTCAGAATGGTCCGCGCCCTTTTTACAGGCAGGGATGTGCAAATTTGTGCCAGAATCGGAATTCGGAGATATGGCGGGGCAAATTTTCGAAACTGTCAGTTTTCATCTCTTAATCGTTTGATAATTCCATTCTCTGAGATTTTCACGATCTTTTGTGGATCTGTCTGGCTTTGTTCCGCTCCTGCTTTTAAAATGTGGTGCAGCACTCTCCCGAAAAGAAAATTTTGCTTTGCAATTGGACGTGCCTGCAATGGGCCACATCCGACAACTGAAAACAGGCAGACGAATTCATCTTTGGAAAATTTCAAAATCATGTTTAGGTTGCTTTTCCATCTGCGATAAGTTTTGTCCAAGCAAACATGCACCGAACGTAAAGGGAAAAAATTTTGACATGCCGAGATTCGAACCCACGATCTTCGGATCCCAAGACCGGTGTTCCACCACTGAGCCACCAGATCCAGCGAGAATTCCAGTTCTCAAATTGCGCTTAAATGAAAATTCTCGGATATTTCAGGAAAGGTATAGCGGACTATTTGGACACAACTGTCATGCCCCCGCTCCCACCAACGTTTTGCTGCGATTTTTGGCGCGGACCATCCTGAAAATGAACGCACTTTAAATGCATCCATTTATTTTCGGGTTTACAGTCAAGGCCCGCATCTTTCTGTGCAAGAAGTCAATTCACCTCTGCCGTGTGCAAAGTGGAAATTCATTGGTACTCTGAAATACCTTTAGAAGATAACAAATACAGGTATGAATGAGTTTGGAGCTGGCGGAAGGCATGATTACACATCGTAGTGGGTGTATTCACTTCCGTTGCAACACATTGTGGTGTGGTCGGCGAAATTGATCCAGGTTTGTTCGTTTCCTGTGTTGTAACGGAAGTGAATACACCAACTACCATCTGTAAGCACAGGTATATGAGTCGTTATTGCAAAAAGGGGTGCACTCACTTTTTAGAAGCAAGGCAGCTGGCCTCGCTCTAAAGCAAAAAGTCAGTGTATGTGTACGAAGGGCGTTCAAGTTCCAGTGAGCTTTGGCAAATGATCGATGGATTTCAGAGCTTAAATTTGGTGCACCATCTAGACCTTCTCTAATTAACTCCGTGCCAAATTGACACCTTTTTGTGCCGTATATGGATCAGCTGCACCAGCTCTTTTTAGAAGAAGCCCTCCTAAGGCATCGAAAAGCAACACGTGCATTGTGGATTTCAGCGCCTTGGCATTTTGAAGGTGCATCCAATGGGTTTCTTTAGCCAAAGTTGGGAAAAGACAATGACATGCTGGTGCCAATGTGCGAAAAAGTGATGACTGGGCAGTGTTTTGATGCTGAGGTCAAGAAATGCTTCAGCTCAAACCTTGATTTTCAAAGCAAGGGTGCAGACTTTTGTGAATAGGGTGTCTTTTGGGACCTTCCATTGATTTTGCAATTTATTTCGTATCTTAATATTTGGACCAGGAATGCATGATGTCGGTCGATGCTGGTTTTTCCATGTTTTGCCCAATCCCCAGAACAACTCCCTAAAAACCCCAAAAATCTACCACCACCCCCTCCCAGCGACGTTTGGGCATACCCATACCTTAATGCAGCTCATGCATTTAGCATGGATGGTGATCACACAGCCTCTGTCTTTTATTGTGTCATGCTTTCTTTAATTTAATTGACCTCTGTGAGTCAGAAATTATGTCAGACTGAGATGCTTCATCTGGCACAAATTCAATCAGAATGTCAGGTAACGGAGGCGGACATACTAAATCAACACCAGAAAAAAAACTACCTATGCACATCATGGAATTGAATTTTTGCCTGGAACCCATTGAAAGATCAATGTCAAAGTGTGCAAAAGGAGAAAAGACATGGACAAGTGCAACAGGCTAAAGCTCACTGGAACTTGAACACCCTTCGTACGCTTTTTTCCCAAAAATAATTTAATTAAGAATTGGAATGTTCTAACCTATCATATGGGCAGCATTCTGATTAAACAGGGTGAAAAATGTTACATGATATTCACTTTTTCTAAATTCACCCCCAAAAGCTACAAGAAAATTCTCGAATTGATGGACATCCTGGAGCATCGCAAATACGAAGCAATTGAATTCACCTTCAAACAAGTCTCGAAGTACTTCACGGATGTCTTCAAGGATTTGGTGCCGAATGGCAATGCCCAGTTGGTGTTGAAGCATACTGATGGCAACTCTGATGAACAAGTTTGTGTTTTCCTTTTTTTTACTTTTTTTTTTTTATTTTGAACTGCCATCAAACATCGATTTGTGTTTCCCACGAAAAAAATAATGGAATAGAACAGAAATGGCTCCAACAGTGCATTCCGACTTGAAGACTCAAGCTGATAATGCTTTCAAGTGTTCTTTGAAAGAAACTAGAATTCCTGCAGCAATGAAAAACAGGTCGAAAACTATCGATAATTCTTGTGCATGTGACTTCTGTCACATGCAAGCCAGTAACAAGAGATTGTCAATACGAGTACATTGCATTTTTTGCATATTTCGTCAATTTTCCATCATTTGAAATTGCATGCAAGAAAATGTTTTTGAAATCACACAGGACATGATGTTCTTTATGTAAAATTTTTCACTTTGCTGAGGGTAAAAATTGGCTGAACCTGAACGGAACGAGCTGGTATGTGATTATGGCTGAAAATGTTAACTGCAATGAAAATTTTCGGTCAAATGTTGGGCAACATAAATTTCTCTGCATCCGTTTTCGGAAAGTGAGGAATTTTTTTCCTCCATTCCTCTGGTGAGTTTTTTAACCTCCTGGTGGGACTTCAAATTGCTTCGCCAATGTTATGCTTACCGAAGTTGGTGATTTATCTGAAAGAAATTCTGAACTCTCTGTGAGCCACATTCATTCCCCCACACAGCCCTGCTGAGAATCATGTTGCAGGCCATCATGTTTATGTTGCGTTGCTATTTCATTCAGGATGTTGAATCTGATGTCTACAACAGATGCAGTGGCATTGCAATTCAAGTGTCGTTCACGCAAGCCAATGCAGCAGAAATGGTGGGGTTGGATCAACTCTCGGGAGGTCAGAAAACACTGGTTGCTCTGGCGCTGATTTTTGCCATTCAGAAGTGCGACCCGGCTCCATTCTATTTGTTTGATGAAATTGATCAGGTCAGTTATGTGCTCCTCACACTTGAAAGCACAATTTGAAATGTCGATTTGACCACAGTTCAGCAAAATCGAACCCGATGAATACACCCACCCAGGAACCTTTGAAGTTTTGAAAAGACGCAAAACTGGAATAACTATTTTTGGTCATGTCCTAAAATTAATTCCAAGGTCATGATTAACTTTGTTCAGAAACCTTTCACGTGGGGATTTGTTTAGGCCTATTTTGAGTTTGCCGGACCCCACGTAAGGATAATGCTCTTGTGTGCCAACCCAAGATGTTTGTTTTTTGTTTTGGCAAGAGTAAATGCTCAATGAAAACACCAAATGGCTGTTCCCACATTGTTTTTTTTTTTTTTTCAGAAAAAATCCGAATATGACTCAGGACATGTTCATTTATGTTCATGTTTTAAGGAGACCCTTCATCCACACTGTCATCTCCCACATGCGTCTTACTTCCTTAATCTTTTACAGAATGCTAAACAAAAAGGTGCAGAGCTGAAGGTTAACAGAAAATGTTTGCCATTCTCAAGTAAATTATTGGCAGCCGAAGTAAGCAAACAAGCATTTCCAACAAATTAATTTCAGTCCAACGGAAGTGGACCAGACTGGAAAATAATGTTTTTTGTTTTTATGCAAGCGTGTTGCTAAAAATATCTCTGGCAAGTAAAGCTGGAAATCCTGGCAGTTCGTTATTTTCCAGTTGGGCTGGGGCCAGTGAGGGTTTGTTGGTTTTTTTTTAATTGCGTACGACTCTGCATTTCGACATTTTTCATTATTGGAACATTTTACTTACTTTCAGGCACTGGATGCTGATCATAGAAGAGCTGTTGCAAGGAAGATTCATCAGTTATCGAAAGATGCCCAGTTCATTACGACAACGTTCAGACCAGAGCTACTTGAGCGTGCGCACAAGTTTTTTGGTGTTCTCTTCAGAAATAAGGTGAGATTTTTAAATCTTAAATGGAACACTTTGTGGCGTATCTCTGTCTTCATAAGTGCAAGTATTGGGAAATCCTTTGTGAAATTGAGCCTTTATCCGAGGCACATGACAGGGCCAAAGATCAGACCTGTTCACTGGGCCTGAAGTGTTAAAGGTGGATTCAAATAATTTGTGTGTTGCAAGTCGCAATTTACGCAACGTGTTTCAGGGACGTTTGAGTGTTGTTAAAGTTGGGTACATCACACTCAAAGGGTTGTGCAGGGATTTTCCCAGGTTTCACGAAACATTAGAATTCACAATATATTATGCTTCCTGCCAACTTGTGGTGCAGCAGAGGCGTAATTTCCCAAGACCTTGATTTTTATTTCTTTCACTCCAATTCTTGGATTTTTGGAAATGAAATATTCGTAATAATTATGCTCGCTAGACCTACAAGAACTGGCAGCGTTTGACATCGTGTCCGCCGATGCTTCTCCGAGACCGAGACCACTCGGGACACTCGTGCTTGAGGACACTCGTGCTGCATCTGCCACTACTTGATGTTTGTTTTTATTGGTCTTCCACAACCCCTTGAGCGGGGGGAGGTCAATCAGCCATTCAATCTGGTTGTTAAAATTTTCCATGGGGGGAACACAGAGCTTCCAAATTCCAATATAAAGTTTTTCGAGGGGGCAATGCCTCGGTATGCCGCTTAAAACACGATTTATGAGATCTCTTGATGTTTCAATGTCTAGCAGTCAGCAGACATCACTTATCTGTTTGTGGACAGAAAGGACAGGTTTGGGTTAGAACAACTTCAATTGTGTCGAATTCGAGAGAAAGTAATTCGGTCCAAAGCGAAAAAAATTCATCAGAACGGAATCTCAAAGCTACCAGAAGAAGATTCGCTTCGCTCTTCTAAAATATACACTCCTTATCAAAAGTCATCGAACATGGAGTTCATTATAAACTCAGGCACCATTTACAGGGTTCCCACAGGCAGGGAAAGTCAGGGAAAAGTCGGGGAATCACGTCAAAGGTCAGGGAAAGTCAGGGAAATGCCCAAAAATATGCGAAAAGTCAGGGAAAGTCAGGGAAATGCCCAAAAATATGCGAAAAGTCAGGGAAAGTCAGAGAAAATTGCAAAGGTTCAGATGGATCATCAGGATCCCGTGAGCCAGAAAATGATCTAGAAATGAAATTTTGAGCCAAAATCAACACTTAAATTTGTAAATTTCTTCCTGCCTCAGACACCGCAACGCCTGCGGTGGGCTTTGAAGCAACACTTAATTTTGGTATTTTGGAAGCTACATTTTCCTTCAGTTTGGTCAGGAAATGGCTTGGCAAAGGTCAGGGAAATGGATTGACAAAAGTCAGGGAAATGAAAACTCAAAACGTTGTGGGAACCGCTGCATTTAGAATCGATGGCAGCATGCACCGCAAAATATCATGACACTCGTGTGAGGCGTGAAGTTGCACCAAGGCCTGTTGAAATTAGATGGACCTTGTGTTTACCAGTACTTCAAAATATCGCCTGCTCATATGATAAAAATATGCTCAAATGATAAGCTCAGTATTATATTGTGGTGGGTATTCAAGTTGTTCTTCATTTCTATTCCAGGTGAGCCACGTTCAGTGCATCAGTCGTGAAGAAGCCTACGATTTTGTTGAGGATGATACCACCGCAGATCTAGATGGATCCCAAACAACAGTGCAGTAAACATGGTTGATGTGTTTTTTCAATGTGCTAATTCTCCATCTGGCTGATCTGATTTGCTGCAAAAAACAACTTGCTCTTCGATCTCTTTCTTGTGTTGCTTTGGACAATCCAAGCACATTTTGAACATTTTCAAAGTCTGTTTGTTGGCTTCTTCGTTTTTGACCTTTGATCCGTCTTTTTGACCTTTGATCCGTCCTTTTCTTCTTGCAAGAATTGTGATATGTTTCCAACAATTCTTCATCTTAGTGATCTGCCTTTGACCTTTGCCGGTGTGCCTTTTTTGGGACTGATTTGTGTTGGAAGGCCAATTTTTTACGTTTTTACTTTGTAGCAATGCGTTCTCTGACATGCCATTTTGCTCAAAGTTCGCTGAACTTTATTCTCGTTCATTTTTATTTTCACGACCTCATTACAATTTTCGCATTTTTCTTTAACTTATTTTTCGAGTCTGTCCCTTCACTTTGATTAATTCTGAAACTTTTCAGTTTGATTTTTCCGCTGTCTGGTTTTGCAACGCAAATGCAATTTCTGAGCTTTGTAATGGGAAGTGTTACATCTGTTGAAGAATTTTTCTTCTTCTGAAACGTTTCTTTTTAAACATTTTCTAAAACATAACATTTCATTGTTTCAAACATCTCGCTTTTCTCCAGGCCCGGTTTTCTCCAGGCTCGTAGGCCACGTAGCCCATGGCCTACGCCTGATTTTCCCAGGGGAGGCATTTGGGACGGGCGGCAATATTTTTTGAAGCAAACATTTTTTCTTTCAACAATGCTTAAAGTCTTTGACAAACCCATGCGTATGCGATGTTCTGGCTTGTGTGCTTCTTTCGTACAAACAGAAAAAATAGTCAATTTCAATTCGGCGAGAAGCGAGAACACGGCCTCATCTCACCCCCAGGACTTGGATAACGTCATCAAATAAAATTCTCTGTGTGCCTGCAACCTCAAGGACCGGACAAGCCCAGCCCAGTCCAGTCAGCCAGGCTGTGAGCGGGGTCAACGCCTCATGCTGCAATTTTAAAAGTCGAGTTGCCTGCAACAACTGGTGGAACTGAGCAATGCCCATGTGATTCATGTCGAAATAAATCTTGATATGCCTCCCAATCTTGATTTTCCACTCCATGCTATTCAACCGAGGGCGTGCATTCGGGAGTTTTGTGAAAAATGCTGTGTTCATTGAAAAAAGTGAGCATTCTGAGCACCATTTGAGGTTACGTTTTTCAAAAATTACTTCCCCTTTGGGGAGGGAGCACCCCCTCCCCGAACCCCTCCCCCGGCAATGCGCGAAAATGCTTCTTCAGGGGCGCAATTGTTTCACTTTTGCCGTGGATGTCAATTCGAAACAAAAAATGAGGGCGGCAATTCGACTTCAGGCCTACAGTCGGACATGGCCTGAAACCGGGCCTGCTTTTCTCTTTCATTGCAATTCAGCATTTATGCAGTTTTAATATTGATTTGAAACATGGAGCATTTTCCATTCTATTAATTTTCATTGCTTTAAACATGTGCCAAATTTGTAATTCTTTGTTGCTCTGAGCATTTGACATTTCCATCATGTCATTTGTCAATAAAAAAAAGTCATTCCCACAGGTTTGAATTTTGTTTCCACTGAAAGTTCATGATTTTTTGCACTTTATGAAACTTAAACTTTTCGCGACAGTCGACTGGGTCTGACAAAGGACCGTAACTTTTGGTGTAATTTCTTCTGTATATTTTCAGAAATGAAACACATGTCAACAACAGGTTGCAATTTTCAAATCAATTTCTCTCCGCCATTGTGTTCGAAGTTTCCGGGGAAAATTATACCCACTGGGATTGACATTGGTAATTTGAGCCATAATCATTTTCGGAGGGTGCGCAAATGGCGGACATAATGTGGCAGCATCCAAGATTTTCACACCATTTCCATCGGATTCGAGTGTTAATTCAGAGGTCAATTACTTGCCCTAATTTTTTTCCGGGAGTGTCTCCCATGTTTGTTGAGGACGAACGCTGGAGAGCACGTTAGGTAGAGAATGTCTTCGGGTATTGAGATTATTTTCGACCACATCATGTCATTGTCAACCAGACCAAAAACCAGCAACTTTTGACTCACCATTGCTTACTTATTTTCGCCCCTTCATGGAGTTTATTCGATTTTTTGGGGTCAATTGCACTCCAGGTATGGCCTGTGTAAGCAGCCCCATAACATTTCAGAAGGCACATGAAATGATGCGGTAACATGTGGTGTGGCAGTCCCAAAGGTTATCGGGCAATTTCTGCCAGTCTCCTAGATTTCAATATTTTCGGGTTGAATTACCCCAATCGGGGTATCCTCTGGTAATTCTTCTCAATGAATTTTCAGAGGATATTGAAGGATTGGAATATCTGGTGTGAAGGTCTCCAAGGCCACCAACACCCCATAATCGAACAGATGATCGCCTGGCATGGATTGCCAGGCTCAGCTCTGACTTAGCAAGGCCCGATCTTAACTGTGTTAAATCTAATGCTCAGCACAAACCACATTTCCAACTTTGAAGCAATGAGAAACCAAAGTGAGCATAAGCACAGATATGGTGGATAGCTCCGAAATTGACCGGTCTTGTTTCATGCTTTTTCTACTCCTGACTGCTTTGATTGACTTCCATTTTGATGGAAAAAAAAAGATGCATTTTTCGTGAGATGCTTGATGCACCTAACCTTATTTTTTTTTCAAATTGTTGTTGCCTTATTTGTTCTGATACCCATTGAATTGTCACTGTCTCATTCTCCGGGAACGTGCTATTTTTGTCTCGTATTTTTCTTTATTCTTTGTCTTGTCACCCACTTTTCGTTTACTCTGTCGGCTACACTTAAATCATTTAAAAAAATCACATAAAATGGGTTTTTATTTTTTGTGGGTGGGTTTTGCCCTTCATAACGTGCTCAGAGTCATCCGAAGTCGGATGACTCTGATTAAATTTGCAAGTTCGGACTGAATTGAATTGAATTTGATTTTTTGTCCAAAACATGGTTTTGAAATATTCAGCCATCTTTCTAGTTTGAAATCTCCTCTTCAATTTAGCTCTACATTGCTCAGCTGTCATAGCCATTTCAAGCTGCCATCAATCATATTGCGACATGCGGATTTTGCAATTCTGTGTTTTTCGCAACTGCCCTTTTTTACATCAAGTGTCAAACATTGTTTTCCGCAAGACCATAAGAAAGCTCCATTCCTGGTGGAATATCTGTAGAAATTCTATCTCCAGAAAGTTAAAATTTGGTACTCCTAAAGGGGTGTTTCATACCTATAAGTGCGAGACTGGAGGCAGGATCGGATTTTGTGATTTCTGGAGCCTTGGCACTTTTTTATTGCTTCTTTAAAATTTGCCTATTGCATTCTAGCGCAAGACTTATTTATTTCAGCTGTGAAACACCCACTCAGAATAAAGACATCAAAAAACTGACTCATGCAATTTTTCGGCTAAGTTTGACCCTTTTTGCACAAACAAAGTGAAAAGACTGAAACCTGACTGCTCAGTTGACATTTCGCACGAGTGCTCACCAACTTGTGTATAAAAATCACCCAATTTGGATGAAAAAAAAAATACAAGAGTTTTGAGGTTTTTTTTTCGGGGTCACCTCCAGCCCTTTTTATAATAAATGACTCCCAAATCTGAACGAGCTGGCCGAGGATTGACATTTTGCACGAGTGCTCTCCAAGTTGTGCAGAAAAATCACCCAATTTGGCAAACTTGACTGTGACAAAACTTGCAAACTTGGACTATGATAAAACGAGGAAAAACTTCATTCCTCCTCTGGTGGGTCTTCTTCATTTACCATCTTCAGCTGACAGCCATACGGCCGGTGGCTCGGCTTGAACTTTGTTGAACAACTTTGGCTCGCAAGGAGAACAATGCCCCATAATCGTTGCCCAACGAGGATTTCAACTCTGGATTAAACCACAAAAAACATGGGTCAACGTTGCCTAAAAAAAAAAACAAATTTAAAACCCTAACTGGGCCACTGGAACACCTGTGGAACGTTGAAAATTTGGCTTTTCTGCACCGATGTGCTCCACATCAGAACAGAAACTATTCCAAATTGTTGACCTCATCCGCCTAATATCTGAAAACTCCTGGCCGTATGGCATGAATCTCATTCATGATGCTGTTGTGCTTGTTACACTCAGTGCTGCATGTTCACATTTCTGTTTGTGGTGTTGCGTCCGAGACATTTCCTTGTTTTTGTCGAAAGTGTCAGATTGCAGCAAAAATTTCTACAGAGAGAGTTGAGCTTTTCATGCAATTCAGAGAATTGCCACTTCTGAAAAACTGTTTTAACATTCCGCGAAGAGTACTGCAAAAAAAATAAGCAAAATGTTTTCTGTGGGCCAAAGTGAAATCCATCTTTTCCATAAGATCTTGATGGGTTTCCCGCAATGTTGCTCCAAAAATTCGCAATCATTCTGCGGCCGTGATAAAGGACAAGCCAGTTTGTGGGACGAGAGGTTCGAAAAATATCTTATAATTTGCCCACTCTGGATACGTCATTGACTTAATTAATTGTTCTCCTTTTTATTCAAAAGTGGCATTTTCCATTGATTTTGTCGGATGTCCGGTCCCTTAGGGAAACGGACTATTTTGCTTTTGTTTTGTCCAATTCAGCGCAGACTACCTTGTTGATGTTCTCCTCTGGGAGTTTTTTCTTCTTCGTTTCGTGAAACTTGTACAACTTCCAGGACTCTCCCCATGTTTTGCCCATTTGTGAAAATTGCCTTTTTGCACAGATTTTATCCACAAATGAAATTTTGTTTTATCCTGGTGTAATTCCGCATCATGAGAAAAATTTTGTCTGCACTTTCTCTCAGTGTCTCAGATGGAAGTTGCGTTTTCAAATTCAGAACCAATAGCTGTTTACGAAATGAAGAAAATCATTTTATTCATCAACAAAGTGAACACAAGACAACAAAACAAAAGCTGCAGAAATGACTATGTGATTGATGGTGTCGCTCAGATCTTGATGCCTGTATGAGTTTCAATAAACTTCAGGAACGATGATGTTCTGGTGAAAACGGTCGGATAACCAGCTTGACACTTCTTGTTTCCAAACGAAACAACGCCCAGCGACATGTAGCGACCGTTAACTGCACGGTAGTTCAGGCTACTCCCGCTATCACCCTGAAAAGTAGGCATGACAACCTTATGTGGAAAATTTCCATAACAAGTTCCGACAACCGTGAGAAAGAGCAGATGTGACTCTCATTCCTGCAGGGTATGCTAGAGTATTTTGGCAACTTACCACAGGAACTTTTACGTGATACCAACTTTTCTGGGTGACAATTTTTCAAATTTGAAATCAACCGTGAAAAGAGGAGTGTCTTAATCACTTCTGTTGCAACTGAAACAAATCAAGAACACAAATTACTGATCCCACAAGTTGGGGAAGTCACTTGTAACTTCTCGGCCAACTTCTATCCAACTTATCAGGAAATTTTGGAAACACGCATGTAGGTTGGGAAGTGTAGTGGCGTGGCACCACCGTTACACTTCCCAACCTTTCAGATTCAGATTCTTGTAACGAGAAATGGCACAGTAAATGAGCTATGTTACACCAAGATTGAAATTACATTTGTGTGAACAGATCTTCATGGAAGGTTGGGTGGAAAGTTAGAGGACTGTTTGGGTTAACAATCTTGGGACAACGATACGAGTTTAGATCTCATTTTATAGCACCTTGATGGCAACAACAACCAAGACAATTGAATACACTACAGGAAAACCTTTCAGCTCACTTGCATCCTTAAGTATTACTGGAAGAATTCAGTTTTATTTATGCCCTGAATTGAACATGGGTCCAGTATTTGCTGTCAATTGTTATGCACTACCTGCAATAAGTCTTTGAATAAAGGCGTTCACTGTCAACTCAGGCGCCGCAAAACATGACAATTCATGCTGCACGTTAGTGATAAACAGAGCAAGATCTGTTGAATTCTGATGTTCCCGTAGTTGGCCTATGGCCTTCAGATTTTCTCCAATGTTGGAACAGTGTTTTACAATGGCTCTCAACCATTTTCTCAGTCACCTCAACAAATACTCTCCTGTGCATTTATTTGCCACAAAATTGAAACCTAAAGCAGGCATCCCTGTGATGGGCGGGGTAGTTGCTTCGTTGTCAGCAGACTTCATCCGACCGAAGCCGAGCCCTCTTCTTCTTTGAGGGCACTTTTTCAAATTCTCGCCTAACCCATCAGTCAGTGCTTACATTGCAAGCTCCCTTGGCATCCTCTCCACTCGTACATAGCTGTGATCCTGATGGATCAATTCCAAATGGATAGTGGATGAAACACTTCAAGCTTGGTATCACTTGAACTCTGACCTTGCGCAGTTGTGGACTCAACCCAATGGTGTCTGATAAAACAACAACAAAAAAAGAGAATTAGAAGATCTGTACAAGACTCTTGAAACAACATTTTTCTTTTCTTTTGACATCCGTTCAAGGCTAAGAAATTTGACATGGGGTCAAAAGCTGAGAACTTTGACCAAAATTGAAGCTGTAAGACAACCAACTTGTTTAAATTTCCCTCTGTCCGTCCATGACGGTTTGTGGCTTCTTGTGCCCTCTTCTAGACCCCATGGAAATAATTACCTACAATCTCCTCTGATCAGATTTTTGTCTCAACATATTTTGGGTGAACTTGGAACATATTTGTCGTCTGGTTGTTGATCCTGCACATCCTGCAACCAGTTGAGATGCCAAGTGAATTCAACACCCTTTGACATCTCAACTTTCATTTCTTTCAACATCTAACATCTCAGCTTTCATTTGAACATCTCAACTTGTGATCTTTCTCGTTTCAACTTTGACTTTTCAACTTAGCCAAAAGGAAGAACTGCAATCGTGTTAATAATGTTAACATGGCTCGTGACCTTTCCTGTACGTGATCCACAATCTGGATGCGGATGGCAGTCAAGGAATCACCTAAGAAATTTTCATATTTCCCTGCACCTTTCGGCACGTAAGCTACAGATAGCAAAGGGCGGGAAGTGGAGCAGGAATTGCTTGCAAACAAAAAATATGGCGTGCGCAGCATGCAGCGTTAGAACCGTCCTGCCAGTTGTTGCCATACTGCTCACTCTGTGGTGGAAAAATGAGCAAAAATTTGGCACGGGTGATGCCAACAGCGAAATTGCTTTGCAATGCCGTCTCAAATTTCTGAGAAAAAGCGGGTCTGTGAGGACAACAATTTCTTGTTGCAAACAAAAAAACAAGCGTGAAGCAAAAAAAAATACAAGCGCGGGGCCCTTCAAACCGCGGGGCCCGGGGAAAAATACCCCGCCTCCCCCCTCTCGTCAGGGCTGGGCACGACAATTTAGGGGCGACATTTCGGGGGGCAGGAGGCGACGGCCGTGCTTCAAATGCATCTCCAGCAGTTGATTGCCCCTTCTTGGCATGTGTTTGTGGCTCGCCCTAGTGGGAAATATGGCCTCCATAACACGAATTTTCTCAGATGTGTTTTTTTTTAATAGCATCTGGATGTTTTGGGCGCACAAACAGGGTACGCTTGAAAGGCTTACTAAACTGCACCGAGTTACAAGCTTTTCATGGGGGTTTTGCCCCTAGATCTCGGTGTATGTTCAATCACATCCAATATACAGGGTGTCCCGTAAACATTTCGCCAAAATTCGTGGAGACGTTCCTGATGGCAAAACAAATCGAAATTCATCAGTAGCAAATTTTGCTCCGGGCCCCCATTTCCATGTTATTACCCCCCAAAGTCCCCCAAAATGGACCCTTTTGGGGTATTCATGGGGGAGGTAAGATTTCATCGTAGCATTATGAAATTTTCAGGACAGGTTCTACGTATCGAGTAAAACATAAAATATTCAGTGACAAAATAACCTACGAGCCCCCATTTTCACGCAGTGCTCCCCCAAAAATCCAAAAAAGCCCAATTTGTGGTGGTCTTGTTTTAACTGAGATATTAAAAGAATGGGTAGCTGCATAAAACCCACTTTTCGAGGAGAGATACACAAAAGTACGCTGAACAAAAAATGTTCAGTAAGAAAATTTGCTCAGAATCTTCATTTCCACGCAATAGCCACCCAAAAACCGGTAAAAAGAGTGTCTTTTTCATGGTAACCATGGCAACCATCGGGGTTACCATGGTCACCATGAAAAAAATACTCTTTTTACCGGTTTTTGGGTGGCTATTGCGTGGAAATGGGGAGTCTGAGCAAATTTTCTTTCTGAACATTTTTTGTTCAGCGTACTTTTATGTATCTCTCCTCGAAAAATGGGTTTTGTGCAGCTCCTCACTCTTTTAATATCTCAGTTAAAACAAGACCACCACAAATTGGGCTTTTTTGGATTTTTGGGGGAGCACTGCGTGAAAATGGGGGCTCGTAGGTTATTTTGTCACTGAATATTTTATGTTTTACTCGATACGTAGAACCTGTCCTGAAAATTTCATAATGGTACGATGAAATCTTACCTCCCTCATGAATACCCCAAAAGGGTCCATTTTGGGGGACTTTGGGGGGTAATAACATGGAAATGGGGGCCCGGAGCAAAATTTGTTACTGATAAATTTCGATTTGTTTTGCCATCAGAAACATCTCCACGAATTTTGGCTTAATGATTTCGGGACACCCTGTATATTTGGGACCGGAAACAGATAGATATGTGAGGCGTGAACGAGAGATGGCGAGATATGGTGGCACATGCCCGTTGTGTGATATAAACCACTTTTAGAGAACAAGAATTGCAGATTTTTCTGGTTTCTTGCTTTTTGGCAACACTTCTGGGCCTTACATTGATTTCCCGGACGCAGAAAGTTGCAAAAAAATAAGAACGTTCAATTATCGAATTCAACATACCATCAGCAAACCTTCCCCAACCTGCAACCATCACCATCGCACCGTTGAACGTTTTGCTGACATCCATCGCCGATGGCAGACAAATTGGACGAATGTAATCTAAAAGGAAAAATGGAATTCGGAAATCGCAGATCTTCTTCAGGAATTCGGTTTGGAAGGCCTCTTTTTCCGGAAAACAGGCCTTTGTGAAGAGAACCTTCGATGAGACCGTCCTGAAGCGATAGTCAATGTCAGTGGGCCATCAGATTGAATCACACCATGCGAACCGCAGTCGATAGTTGGGGTTATCGAAAAAAACAAAGAGAGATTCGGTGCCTTTTGTGTCAGGACATGCATGCCAAGTTTTCTGAAGTTGTTTTCATAAATATCATCGACGTTCTTTGCAAGGCACCCATATGGCCGGAACCTTTGTAAATAATTTCATGTACCTAAGTCTAAGTGCTTCATTCGCACCAGCAAATCTTCGTTGTCCACCGCCAATCGCCAGTTCACTTGACACTCCTCTGACATTGGAACAGACTCCAATTTTGTGAAGGCAAAAACTGAGGTTTTAGAACAAGAAGGAACAGAAGGTTTAATTAAGAACAAGAAAGCTTTTACTGAGGTCTTAAGCCAAACTTTGTTGTCAACGCAGTTGCAAACTAAGCGTTCATCAGGGGGTCCATGTTTCTGTAACAAAAACAACGAAAAAAACTGGTAAATTTGGTGTCAAAATGTAAAATTGCCACCAACACCGCAGGTGGTCTAAACAGAAATGTTAGCAGTGACTTGCCGTTAAACTTGACTCTCTCCGGCAATTCCAGCAGTGCAATGTCGTTCACGATCTTTTCTCGGTCGTAGTTCGGGTGAGGTATTTTCACTTTGGTAATCATCTCAATTCTACCTGGTTCGTCTTTTTCTTCTTTCTTGGTCATGTCGTTGACGCCACACACAACACGAAACCAGGACATGCTGAAATGACAGAAAAATACATTCAAGACTATTTTGTTTTTGTGTCGTATATAATTTGTATCGCTGTCGCCTGAAACCTCACGAATACCGAATTATCTCGGCACCATGATGTGGAGATGCCGCCACTGGAAAGACTGTTGAAACAGGCTTCGCAGGACGCATCTCGTTTGAAAGAACTCCAATCAAAAAAACGTCAGGATGTTGAAACGTGGCATCAAGTGGATTGCCATTCCACTTGATGCCACGTTTTCGTTGTATTTTGCAACGAACTGCGGGTTGCAGAGCAAGAAAATTCCGCTTTGGTTGCTTGTTGTCCGGACACCATGTTGAACCATGTTATTCTTTCAGATCCATTTCAGTCACATGGTCTCTTGACAAATTCCGTTAATCAGGCAACGGAGATTGTGGACTCATATTGGTGCCGAAGTACTCCTATTTCTGACACTTTTCACCGAAGTAACGTTCTTTCAGCATGGTCGCAACTGTTCATTTTTCCGGGCCAAACCAATAAACTTCATAAAGACCTCAATTCAGACGCATGTGGGCCAAACGGAAGAGTTTTCTGAACGGCCAAGGCTGAACAGCGCTGGTCTGCCAAATCAAAAAAAGGCTTTCCTATAATTCCTTCACTCGAGACTCGAGTTTCCCATCTGTAGACACTCCAATGAGCACTTAATTCCCCATCAATTTGTCACTCCCACAAGCACTCTGGTTACCCATCAATCGGACACTCCAACTGAGTTGCCCATCAATCAAAATTGTTAACACTCGAGTTGCTCATCAGTCAATCTTTGACAGAACCCGGGCAAAAATCAATAGTGAACCCACAAACTTGCAAAAATCGATCAAAAACTAACCCATCGACGCAGTGTGCAGCTGTCAAGATGAACTTGTCCGAAATTAGAGCTCCCCCGCAAAACGATTTGTTGCCATTCAAGAATAGACCACATGCCCAGGGAAATTCGTGTGCCTTTGCCAGTTGTCCGTTGACCACCTTGTTTGTTGGTGTTGTCGACTTCATGCCAAGATTGGTTTTGCCACAGATTGCTGAAAAAGAAAGCATTCTTCACTCTCCGAAGGAGGAATCAAAAATTTAACCCAAACCACTGGGTAAAATGCCCTCTTATTTGAAAAACATTGCGTCAGTAATTGATAGATTCGGAAACAATTGAAATGTAACTGAAAAAAAAATTGGAAGCTGTTCAAAAGCGGAAAAGAAACCGGAAAAACATCGTTTTTCATGAATTTTGCCTATTCTGAAGAAAATTGGCATTTTCCAGGCTTAAAGACTCCGCAATTTTTTGAGCCAAATACTCATATTGAGTAAAATGTGATCCAACGATGTGTCAAAAATGCATTTTGAATCCTGCTTCAGCATTTTGTGGGGAAATATTCCTTCATGGCCAGGACAGTAACTGAGTGGAACCAGTTGCCAGAGTCCACTTTCAATCTTCCCCTCAGTGTCCCATCACCGTCTCGCTAAATCTTTTTGATGAATCTATTGAAATGTTTGTGTTGTTAATTTTATGATTCTTGAAGTTGACAGAAATTTTTTGTACTCAATTTGATAAGGGGTTCGCCCCGAAAACAAACATTTCATTTTTTTTTCATTTCATTGGAGTCCTGAAAGCTCAACCGGATTTCTCTTTGAATTATGTTGATCTCGGTCAAATAAAGGAAATTTGGTTTTGTTTTGTGTAGCAGGCGTGTTTTGAACTGAAAACGAAACAACCTACAAGTAGTATTTTGTTAACGAAACAACCTACATTTTAGCGAGAATTCTGGGCTGAACAATTTGTGATATATTTTTTACAGAGATTACGAGTATAATTGATCCGTGCCAAAGCAACAATTTGAAAATCGCCCACGTTTACAAACTGACTACTCGAAGACCGACCTTTCCGCCACAGTGGCGACAGCCTGGAGGTAGAAGTTTCCTCTCTCTGTGTGTCCAGAGAAGAAAGTACTAAAACATTTCAGGAAAGTATGGAACTATGAGTAGGCGCAACCACCATGGCGCAAAAACGGTATCCGGTCAAAATCACCCAAAATCAGGCCGGATCTGATCCGGCCTGATTTTGGGTGATTATGTGGACACAAATTTGTGACAGCAATATGGCACAAATTTGACCCAAGCAATGGGGTCAAATCGATTATCAAATACGACTTGGTCAAATATGGCTCAAATTGGCCAAACCCTGCCGCGACTTTTCTGGCAGGTCGGGGTCCCCAGTGAGCATTTTTTTTCGAGAAGAAACGGTTAGGTCAGGCTCAGTATTTCGCCTTTCCCGCATTGAAGCCATATTGTGCTCCAATACATTCGCGATATTACAAGGTATTCATGAACATAGTCTACTTCGCTGATGCGTTTGGAATGCTCTGATGCTTCCGTCGATGCATCGCGCGACTGCATAGTGAGCGGGGGAAAGCATACGATGCATCAGAAAAACCATACCATCAGATATTGGTAGTACCTGTCAATCAATCAATCAATCAATCTTTATTTGCTCCACAAATACAGTGTTTGGTGGAGAAAAAAAAAAGAAAAAAATAGATTGTAAAAGACGACAGTAAGGCGAAAATATAAACATGGTAGAGCAACACAATGGTAGGGCAACACAGTGGCAAGAAGAAAAAATACTGCCAAAAAAAAAAACAATGACAAATCAAATTGCTGACAATTCGGTGGCAAGTCCGCCACTGAAAGTGGCAAAAAAAGTATCAAAGGAAGGAAGGGAGCATCAATACTCATGCAGACGCACCATTCCAAAGTAACTTCAGTTAGCACGCACACGCCAATGGAAAATGTTCCGTTTTGCCGAAGAAAAAAAACAGGGGTTAAGTCATTTATACGGGGGGACACAATTGCACGGCAACAGGGAAACATTTTCAGAAAAAAGCTGTACGCTTCGCCTTGCAATTGTGTCCCCCCTTTGGCACCATAGCATATGGGTTGTCGGTTGGGATCGGTTAGGCGCTTTGCATAGGTTAAGTTAAGTTGGGTTAGTTTCGGTTAGGTCGTTAGGCTAGGTTAGGTTAGGTCAGTTTAGGGTTCTCTGTGCAGTGTACCTTTACTTAAAACAACCTGGACCTAATCTAATCCAATCTGACCTGACCTGACCTGATCTCCCTGCGCGATCTCTCATTAAGCGACTGAACCCCATGATTTGCTCAGCCCGCAATTACAGATACAGAATAAGAAAAAATAATGCAGGCAGTATAGCAACGAAAATGTAAAAGAAAACCGTTTGAGGAGAACACAATTGCACGACAGAGAAAAAGCACACCCTGTTGATACCGTCTGCAGAAGCCAAAGGGGGGACACAATTGCACGGCAATTACAGCTTTTTGTAAAAATGTTTCCCTGTGACCGTGAAATAGTGTCCCCCCTTTTTATGACAATACCCAAAAACAGTGTTTAAAGTGATTAAAAGACTCAAAATTTTTCTGTCAGAAAACCAACCTCTGTAATTTCTATCTCCCTTTTTGTGCCCCGGGTAGACCTCTTTGACCGGCTTGAATAGATTATCAATCCAAGAAATTGATTCATGAGTCCTGTCTTCGTCCTCCTCGACTGTTCCGTTGGAGCTGAAACTCCCAACGGCCGCGATCTGGTTTAGATCCAATTCAGCAATCGGTGTTGAATCCACATCGGGATGGTTTACTTCGATCCCTTCAATGGAATCGATGTCCAAAGATTCCGGGATCTCGTTTTCCCAATCGTCATCTAATTGATCCGAGGATTGACAAGCGCAGAAGCCGACAATTCCCTGATTGATGTTTGAAAAGAAACGGTTGACTTTACAATCCAGCTGCTTTGCAATCGCGAACTTCAAGATTCAAGCAAAATACCAATAATGTTCACGATTGGATTCCGTTTATTTTTGAAAAACAATCTTTGCATTTTTGCCTTTTGGCATTATGGCATAAGTTTCGAACCATTGTCCTGATACCAGCTAAATTTATAATTTATTGTAAGAATAGGTCGCTTTCAAGCTCGTGGCAGAAGTGTGGGAACAGTTTTTTCGGACAGTCATCAGGCAAGGAAGAGACAAATTTTTGGTTGTTTGTTGTGCAAAATGGGGGCAGATGGTTCAACCAGATTGAAAAGGTAGGAACCAAGACGCTGCCCTGGTGCGCTGCAGAAGTGAAAGAGAGCAGCTTAAACACGGATTTCAAAACTACTCGTTGAGACGATTTGACAAAAAGCAGAAACCCACGAACAACCGACGCAGTCAACACTAAAGTGTTTGTCACTATCGGGCAGGAAGAAACAGACATCCTGAAGATGGTATCGGTTTTTCGGGTGGTCGCGGACACGAAATAGGCCTACTTGCTAAGAAATTTGCCAAATAAGCATCACGTGTGGCATGTTCTCCTGATTCACTTGACAAGCTCATTCACTTGACCGCCAAAAATTATTTGGCACGCTGGGACGCCCAATTGAGGATGAAAGTTGAACATCTTGGTTGATCGAGGTTTGACTTTCAAAGAGAATACGCAAGCTGTGATTGCCACCTGGACTCGACTTCTCTCCTCGAGAACCATGCTTGTCGTGCAGGTGGAGCTCTTACTGAGCCACAGCGCAGTTGCAAGGTATTAAGGTAAACTTCGAACAGGGTAATAGAAACCTCTTTTTTCCATGCTTCGAATTCAGCTAACTCTGATAGGTGACGCACTGGAAATTTGTGACGATTTTCTGCTTCCCATTTGGGGTTGAGGGGACATCCTTGGACCCCGGTTTCTCATCTTCTAACTCAATTGCAAAAGAACAGAAGTCTTACCCTTCCCCCCAAAGGAAAGTTAGAAAGCAAAAATGGTTGTGGCAACATGGTAACTTACCGCCAACGTCAGGCCTGCAGAAAAAATGCAAAACGCGTCAAATGAACCACGGGCGAACATTTCGGCTGACTGAAATTCCTGAATGCCACCAACGGATGAATCCAATGTGGGAAAGGTGACCGCGGCTGTCTTCTCAGTCGCCGAAACCAAAGTATCTGGCTTGAACAGGACTGCGTCGTTACTTTGTTCATCAATCCCTTTTATTTCAACATTTTTCGAATGGAATTTTGGGAAATTTCGAAGACAATATCGCTGATACACTCGTGTACGTCTGTTGGCCCGCAACTCGCAAGGGCAATCAATTACAACCTTTGAATCAGCAGCCAAGGCGAACTGACAGGTTGCCTTGCCAGCCAGGCAAAATTTGGCGTGGTGCAACGACTGCTCTCAGTTGTGAAACAAATTGAAGAGGTTATGGAGTGTGTCAGCAAAGAAAATCCCTGATGGCACAAACCGCAGCCAATTGCCCAAGAACCTGTGTTTGAAATAGCTCAACAGGCAAAGTTTGGCAAGGACAGGTTGGGATCGGGCTTCGCTCCGAAATTGAAGCATAAATTTACTTGTCGGCCACGCAGTCGAACAATAAACAATGCCTGCTCTCCCACCCTCACCTCCATCTGCGAGTAAGACAAACAAAGCGAATAAATAATCTCGCGAAGTGTGTGTTTTGAGATTTTCAGGTCACTGTCGCCTCCTCCCGACTTTCAGCAAAATGCACGCGTTTTCGTTCGAGTGGCAAAATCCCGAAGGTCCTGATATTTTGTAATTTCAAAAAAAATTTGCCCCAGAAAAAAGGAGATTGTGGCTCCAATTGTGATTCCAATCTCACAGAAAAAGGGCGATTGGAATTTTTTTCGTCGATTTTGTTTTGCTGGAAGAATTGTGCATTTCATACACAAAATGCTGACACAACTCATTTTGATTTTTATTTACAACTCATTTCATTTTGATATGTTGTATCACAACAGCTGATAAGTTTGTCTCGCTCAAAAAGAATGATCTTTGGATTTCTTGATTCCTGGTGCATGAAACCTGTTTTTTTGAAGTGAGAAGCTTTTGCGTGGTTTTTGCCACGTGTCTCATTTTCTATTGGGAAGTCCTCGAAACTGTCGCTGAGGAGAATGCAGGCCCGTTGCAATGGGAGGGCAGGGGGACATTCCCCCCAGTTAAATTATCTGCCTCCCATCTGGAAAATTAAACGCCCCCCATTTGCCCCCCGATGTGCCCCCAATCCCGATTTTCCACGACATGCGTCAAGTCCCAATCAATTCCAATTCTCCATGTGTCTCAAATAAAAAATAAATAAATTAAAAAAATGACTAAAATCCCCAGAGTAAGTACCTGTCCAATCACTCTTGTTTGCCCAAACACAAAGATAACACGTTGATCAGGCAGTAGCTGTGCAAAGTCTTCCACAATGTGGAAGTATTTTACGCGGACTGTTTAGCCCAGTTCTTCGTCAACAAAAGAAGGAACATGTCTGCCCGAAGCAAAAGCAAGGAACATGTCTTCAACTCAGGTTCAAAAAAGCAAAAAGCACCTCATTGGTGGAAGACTTAAAAAAATCAGTTTTATCTGAAGTCGATCTTTGATATCATAAAATTCGCTGAGAACGTATGAACTGCCACACGTGGGGACAAAGAACATGTAGAGGTGACATTTCGCAGTGCTGTTTCTTACCGTGGCGGAATTTCTGCTTCAGAGGCACGAAGAATTTCGAAAAGCCAGCATCGGTGTTCCTAAAAATGCCACATATTTATCTCCAGAGATTCAAAATGAAATAATCAGTGACTTTGTCAGAAGTTGACGGGTTTATTGTTGTTGCAGACGGGGGATTGTGAGAAGTTGCAAGCAAACGGGGGAATGTGAGAAAAAATTCTGTTTTTAAAAAATTGAGCATTCTGAGCACCATTTCAGGTTCAAATTTTTAAAAATTTCTTCCGCTTCCAGGAGGGGTCACCCGTCCCCGGACCCTCCCCCGGCGTGCCTTTTTTTTGTGTTGCCCCCCCCCCCCTGAAAATTTCCTTGGACCTCGCCAGTTCAAAAATCCTGGCTCGGGGCATGGAATGATGAATCATCGGAATATCGTCATTTTTACAAAATACTCAGACATTCAAAATACGCGGGCCACAGGAGATTTTGTCAGACTTTTGAAGCAAGGGGCAATGTTATTCCCCATCTGCCCGTTAAATGCATTCATTCATGTTATGTGTTTTGCGGCCCTTGCGGAATGGGGAATTACATTGCCCCGTGCTTCAAAAGTTTGAAAAAAATCGTTTATACTTTTCTCCGTGAGAAGTTCAAAACATAAATTGTCGAACTCATGGCATGGTGGCTTTGCTTGCAGGAATGTTCGATCAATCATCACAGCGAGCAAACTGAACGACGATAGCAAATTACTGTAACACCGCAACAAAGGCACTATGGCTATGGGAATGGGATAATATCAGAAAACCTACACCACCCGAGTTGTTGAAGAAAGAAGCTGAAAAGTGCATGGAAAGAAACACTTTAAGCAACACGAATGCACCCAAGCCACGAAATAATATTGAATGCTGAAGAGGAAAAATGTTAAAGAAAAGCAAGAAAAAATAAATTCGGAAAAGAAACGGATTATTTTTTAACCGACGTGGAGGGACGGCACTTTTTCAATTTGCTGTTTGAAGCAAAGTTTTGCACTTTTCTCCAAAATGTTGAGAAAATGTCTTCATCAAACCATAAATTACGAAAAGTCCAGCCAAATTGGAGAAAATAGCGAAAAATTCATATTATGGGCTGAAATTTGGCATATCTCCTCCTTGAATTTGCAAGAAATCCCGGGATTAAAATACGGGGGAACGCACCTGGATAGAATGTGGCATTAAAAAATTAATTGTAACATTACCTGCAATTAGATTGGGGCCTAACATCCACGCAATTTTTTCTTGCGTCCGTGCAGTGCGGGCTGCGTTTTGAATGAGAAAGATCGATAACTTGCACCGGTCCGGTCAAGCGGGATGTCGAGGCAGGAGTTGGGACTTTATCGTCTCGTGGTTGCTTGGCACACACGCATTTGGTAATCGGTTTACATCAATTCAAGCCGAGCAATCTTGCATTGTTTGTGAGCATCTCACCTGAGAGCGCGTCAACGGGATTGTTGTGGGCTCTCGCAGAAATCAAGCAGAAATCAAGGTCAGGATAACCAGGCCGCTTCAGCTGGATTGTTTGCAATGCTGAACTGCAGTTGCTAAGTGCGATGAAAAATGTGCCCCTCTTGCAAACAAACAATGGGTGGTCATTCCAGACAGGTAACGAACAATCGATGGAATTTGGAGCTGGGCTGATGCCTGCCCTCTCAAATTCATTCTGGGCCAGCTAGTTCTCGATGGGATAGGATTTGGGCTTTCTCTCTGCTGGCGACTGACACACGAATAAAAGTTGATCGCACTAATTAATGTTCAAAACGCATGCTTTGAAAGCATTCCGTCATCATCGGAAGTTTACACGCTAAAGGCGGCGCAAGACGCTGCGTTTCTGCTCAGAGAGAACTCGCGTGGTTTGAACTGGAGTGACCGCCCGGCAAACGCACGTTTTGCCGCAACATTCAAATCAACCGCAACCATCACCACAGCCGATCGCAAGCAAAGATCGCAAGTTGATGTCGCCCTCCCTGACAACCCACTCCAATATCTGCTTTTTCTTGCTGAAGTCTGCAGAAAGCATGCATCCCGTCCTTCGTACCAGCCCACCGCCTGCCGCCTCCGCTTCATCAACATGGGGCACTGCAGGCATGGGCATGGCCAATCACTCCCTCCCAGCGCCCTCCCAGCCCCCTCCCAGCTTTCGGTTTTTGCCGACGTCCACTTCAACACAGGCAAGCAGTGCAGGAGTAAAGTATAGTGGCGAGCGAATTGCATAACGTGAATATATGCGTTTTCCGTTCTGCGATCATTTGTTTCAAAAAGCGCGATCTTGGGAAGCAGATCTGGCAATGTTGACGTCGAGATTTTGTTCAGCGGAGGCGAGTTTCGTCTTTTTGTGGTGGCAAAAGACCCAATCCTCCGAAAGCCGGAGCGTGCCGTGAGCAAAGCCGACAGCCCCTTGCTGTTGGGGAAGCGCCTTGATGTTGCGCCCCAGCGGGGTTCCTTGAAGAGGAGGCCCTGGAAAGGGTTCTGCGGCGGACAAGTGAAAATTGACATTTTTGGGCTCATTTTGGGCGCCAATTTGCTGCAATCCGCCCTGGGCCGAGAACAGGACATGGTAAGAAAACCGATTTTTCAAGGGTCTTCGGAAGGACGCCTGCAATGTCATCGTCGGGGGGAAGTTGGTGCGGAAAAATGCAAGATCAGTTGAATGCTTTTGTGTGGGGTCGTGTTTGGAAAATTTTCGTTTTGAATTTGTCACATTTCAGGAAACAAAAGTGTCAGATTCCGCGAAAATAGGGATTTTGCACCATCTCAGTTCGCTTATCCAAGGCGTGCAACACATGGTGCAGTAATTATTTTCGCCTGTACTTTAAAAAGAAACAGACACAGACAGCAGACACCCATCGCCACCGGAGGAGGAGATTGTTGCCTCCTGCAAACAGACCTCGCCTCCACCTTCTTTGTTCTTCCATGTGCCTGCTCCAATCAGTCAATGAATGCAAGCCAACGATGATGCAAGCATTGATTGATTTTTTCTCCCCACCGCCACCGTCATCAACAACTGATCATGAAAAACGTTTGCGTGAATTGGCTTGGCGTGGTTGCGGAAGCATTGTTTCTGTGCACAGCTTGGCACAGCCTCCGTGGAGGAAGCACAACACGGGTTCCCCTCCCCGATTATCATGATTCAAGAACCACTCCCGTCCTCAAAATCCGCCCGCAATGTCTTCCTCAAGTTGCGACAAACAGTGAGCAGTTGAGGGAACGGTGGATCGACAAGTTTTTGTCAATCTGCGGTCTGTTGCCACCAACGAGATGAATACTTAGAGGAGGCGCCAGAGGACCCCTCACCATTGTCAGATGTGGCGCTTGGAGAATCCACCGCCATGGCTTTGGTGGGCAAAAAGCAGAAGAGAGTGAATGAAAAGACAATGCGAGTAAACGGCGGATCGCGGTAGCCCGTACACAGAAATGTCAATATCTCTTGAACCATGTGACGGATTTTGATCAAACTTTTTTTGCCAGAAAGCCAGAAAATGGGCGATTTTTGACATGTATTACAGTTCCGACTTTTTGCTGCTGAAACCCCGTAATAGCTGGGGGGAGAAACGTTTTAAAGTCAAGATGTGATAAAATTTGGGATTCCTGCCAGATCTTTTCAATGATTGCTCGATTTTTTCCGTTGTAACATGGTTTCGGTCTGTGGAAGAGTTGTAGGGGAAGCTTTCAGCTTTCCAAAAACATCAAAATCATTGCATTTGAGCACCATTTGACCCTTTTATCGTGAGAAAACGCGCCATGGAGGCATTGTGTTTGTTTTCGACTCAAGAAAACCCATCAAAATTGACGGTTTCTGCCATAGTTTTGCAATGATTGCTCGATTTTTTTCCGTTGTAACATGGTTTCGACCTGTGGAAGAGTTGTAGGGGAAGCTTTCAGCTTTCCAAAAACATCAAAATCATTGCATTTGAGCACCATTTGACCCTTTTATCGTGAGAAAAGCGCCATGGAGGCATTGTGTTTGTTTTCGACTCAATAAAACCCATCAAAATTGACGGTTTCTGCCATAGTTTTGCAATGATTGCTCGATTTTTTCCGTTGTAACATGGTTTCGAGCTGTGGAAGAGTTGTAGGGGAAGCTTTTAGCTTTCCAAAAACATCAAAATCATTGCATTTGAGCACCATTTGACCATTTATCATCAGAGATCGCGCCATGAAGGCAATTTTTGTTTTTTTGTGTTGAAAGCAAAATAATGCCTCCATGGGACTTTTCTCGTGATAAAAGGGTCAATGGTGTTCAAATTCAATGATTCTGGTGTTTTTGGAAAGCTAAAAGCTTCCTCTACAACTCTTCCGCAGGTCATAACCATGTTACAACGGAAAAAATCGAACAATCATTGAAAATATGGGGTAGATAATATGCGGAAAGCGCATAAAATTTGAAGAAAAATTCAATTCCATTCAACATTGAACGGTCTTGGGCAGAATATTTTTAAATTGCATTGGCAAATTTTATCCTAAAATTTAGGGAATCTTTGACCTTTAAAAGGACACCAAAACCGTTGAATTCGGACCAGTCATTTGGGTTTTACAATCGAAATTCATCACACCAAAAAGATTTTCCCATCTGCTTGCATTGCGCGATCTTTGCTTTTTGCCTCCGGCGAGGCCCACCTACCCACCATGCCTTGTTCTACACTCTGTCGGCGGCATCATCAGTCTAACTATAGACGTCGTTGGTTGCCACCATTTTGAACTATCGCTGCGGAGATCCATCTGTGCAGGAAGAAGATCGCAGGGAGCGCTGACGGGCCAGAACAACAAGTTCAGCCACTTTTGGCTGGTGACAAAAGGCTTTTTGGAAAATGTTTTCCATGGATCAAGCCGGGGAAGTGACTTTTGATGTCCAAATGGAAGGTTCAATCTTGCTCATGCCGATCTCAAAAACTTCAGCGACGCGTGTTTCCGACATTTGTCCCAGTTTAAAGCCTGTTTTAAAACACGTTAAAACCTGCCATCTCTCCTCTTTTATTTTGCAAGCAAAGTTTCCATTTCTGATGTCAGAAAATTGCTCACCACTGAGTCTGGAAGGAACACGCTTTGTGCGCATTTTGCGCAAGAATTTGCCAAAACGTGATGCCACGCTTTTGGACAACAGAAGAAGTGCGGAGTTATTTTATGGTCCCAGGGGCGTCGATCATGGGGGGGGGTTGGTGGATGCAATAATGGAAAGAGGTACTTTCTGGGGGGATTGTTGCCCTTGCCTCATCCCCCGTAATGATATGGAACCCCTGGAAATCGAAAAACAAGAACTTTTGTCACATTTCTTTTTTCTGTCTAAATTTCTCCCCGCCCGTTGAGCGTTGAGAGTTTTCCCCTGGAGTTTTTCGAGTGTTTGGGCCTTGCTGGATGTCGGCCACGTGCGCACCTTTCCCAGCGGATGGAGGCCATGTGCGCACCTTTCCCAGCGGACGCGTTCAAATGCCATCTCCCAAAAGGACAAAAAATCATCACAGATCCCCAATTCATCCATTTCTTTTTCGGATTTTCATTTTGTCCGAACCTCGTGGCGCAGTGGTTAGCGCATTGGACTCCCACCCAGGTGGACCGAGTTCGATTCCCCGTCGGGGCACGAAATTTACTGTGGCACAAATGGTGCATCCTCCCTGGGCGAGGCACAGTAAATGAGGTCGGAAAGAGAGACTTAGTGGCCAGTCTCTTAGTCCTTCGGATGGGACTTTAAGAAGGAGGTCCCGTGTACAGTATCACACTGCGCACGTTAAAGAACACCTAGCTCCAAGTCCAAGACAGTGGCTTGGCAGGTTACACAACAGAGAAGCCACATCTCACAAGTCGCACATCACTGCTCTGCAGAGCATGACTCTCTCCGGGAAACCTGCGGGTTGGCGTGTATACGCCGGAAAACTGGTCCGAGTCGTTTCAGTTGAATGCAGAGCAGAATTGGGCTACGATTATGGGGCATAGTTCTCCTTGCGAGCCCAAGGTGTGTGCAACAAGGTAAAAGGTCGGACCACCAGCCGAATGGCTATCAGTCCATATGACTCCACGATGATGATGATGATTTTTGGGAAAAACCTGGCTAAACATGGATGATGGGGCGCAAAATCAACCTGGCAACAAACCTGTCAAAACAGTCTGACAAGTTGGGGGTTTCGAAAGAGCAGGGTGTTTTTGGCAAAAACCATAGGGACGCTGCCACCAGCAAGGGCATCACAGAAAGGCTCAGGAAAGGCCAACCGGTCATGCCAAGAAGGCCAAGGTGGTGAGCCTCAACTCTTCCAGCGGACGTGCCAAATTGCCACCTTTTGCTTCCCCAGAGGACATGCACGAATGCCACATGGACTTGCTCAAATTGGGACACTGTAAAACCCGGAACCACCAAACAGCAAAACAAGCCAAACCGAGCCAAACCGACCCAAACCGAGTCAAACCTAGCCAAACCGACCCAAGCCGAGCCAAACGAAACCAACCGAGCCAAACCGAGCCACACCGAGCCAAACCAAGCCACAACCGAGCAAAACCAAGCCAAACCGAGCCAAACCAAGCCAAACCGACCCAAACCGAGCCAAACCAAGCCAAACCGACCCAAACCAAGCCAAACCGAGCCAAACCAAGCCAAACCGACCCAAACCAAGCCAAACCGAGCCAAATCGACCCAAACCAAGCCAAACCAAACCAAACCGACCCAAACCGAGCCAAACCAAGCCACACCGACCCAAACCAATGCCAAATGGGCCCAAACTAAGCCAAACCGACCCAAACCAAACCACACCAACCAAAACCGACCCAAACCAAGCCAAACCGAGCCAAACCAAGCCAAACCACACCAACCCAAACCGACCCAAACCAAGCCAAACCGAGCCAAGCCAAGCAAACCGACCAAACCAAACCAAGCCACACCAACCCAAACCAAGCCACACCAACCCAAACCAAGCTACACCAACCCAAACCGGCCCAAACCAAGCCACACCGACCCAAACCAAGCCAAATGGACCCAAACCAAGCCAAACCGGCCCAAACCAAACCGACCCAAACCAAGCCAAACCGAGCCAAACCGACCCAAATCGAGCCAAACCGAGCCAAGTAAACCAAGCCAAACCGAGCCAAACCAAGCCAAACCGACCCAAACCGAGCCAAACCAAGCCATTCCATCCCAAACCAAGCCAAATGGACCCAAACCAAGCCAAACCACACCAACCCAAACCAAGCCAAACCGAGCGAACCAAGCCAAACCAACCCAAACAAAGCCACACCAACCCAGACCGACCCAAACCAAGCCAAATGGACCCAAACCATGCCAAACCGACCCAAACCAAACCGAGCCAAACCGACCCAAACCAAGCCAAACCGAGCCAAACCAATCCAAGCCGACCAAAACCAAGCCAAACCGAACCAAACCAAGCCAAACCAAGCCAAAACCGAGCCAAACCAAACCAAACCGACCCAAACCAAGCCAAAAATGCGCGGACTCAGCCAAAACCATGCAAAATCCGCCGAACCTGCTGGAACCCATAATTCAAAAGCTGAAAAAAAACGAATCACCAAAAATCACCCAAATTTCGCCATTCTTCCTGAATTGGACTTGCAGTGTGGTGATGGGCAGTGGACGGGACACAAAGACCAGTGGAACAAACGGCCAGTGGAACGCGCGCGAAGGGCCCACTTCTCGGTGAGCTCGCGCCTCGCGAGTCCTCTCGAAAACGAAAACAAAGCTGGACAAGCTGTCCCCCATCGCTGTGCTGTGCCCTGCCGCCCCCGGCAACTTTTTTCAAACCCTGCCGCGACTTTTGATGGCAGAGAGATTTTGTGCAAGAATGCTCGATTGGGGCCCCGTCATCGACAAGAAATTCATTTTTTTTCTTGCCTGAATCTGAACCTTACCTCACCCGATATCCCTTCTGGGAAAAAACAATGCTCGCCGGAGGCCCCAGCGGCCTGCCATTTTTTCGTCGTGGCAGGGTTTGTGACTGGCCCCCGGCATGCATTCCTGTCGGTCTCGACAAAAAAGAAGCACTTTTGGGTCCATCGGCGGTGGGTCCGCCTGTCGCGTTCGATTCCAAGGAAAAGAAGAGAAACACAAACAAAAATTGAAAGCGATTGTTGGATCACCGTGCGGACATCATCCAAAGTTCACATTCGCATTTCCGCTTCCCAAAGTTGTTTCAGGTTTTTTGTTCCTCCACTAACATGTGTGATGTCCAAGCTTGGATCAGTCGGCAAAGCAAAGAAAAAACGTCCACAACCTGCACAATCGAAGCAGGCAAGCAAAGCAAGCACCTCGCAACTTCAGAAAACACCCATACTGTTGTCAAAGATGTTTCACAGAGCCGGGAAGAACTGAACCCATTCCTGCCGCGCGCAAATCACAAGATCACACCGAGCGGCCGATTCAGCGACGAAAAGATGACAAAAAAAGCAAAACTGAAACCTCCCTCCCTTGATCCAAACCTGTTGGCGATCGCCCCGCCCCGCCCGCAGCCATCCTGTTCGTTTTCAAAAATGGACAAAGCGTGTATGCCACAAATATGTCATCCACTGCAATTATCAACAGGGCAAAATTGAAAAATGCCTGCAAAAGGACAAAAGGGAGCACACCATGTTTGTTCGTCTCTGTTTGGGTAAGGCATCACCAAATACCCAGTGATGCCTTGGTTTGGGTCACACGGGTGCGCCAAATTTTGTCCGATTATTCAAAGTCCCATTGACATTGGGTTTGGGTTTGACCGGTTTGTGTCGATTTGGCATGGTTTTGATGGGTTTAGATGCGTGGGTGGGTTTGGCTTGGTTTGGGTCGGTTTGGGTTGGTGTGGCTTGGTTTGGTTTGGGTCGGTTTGGTTTGGTTTGGATCCATTTGGCTTGGTTTGGGTCGGTTTGGGTCGGTTTGGCTCGGTTTGGCTTGGTTTGGGTCGGTTTGGCTCGGTGTGGCTTGGTTTGGGTCGGTTTGGGTGGTTCCGGGTTTTACAGTGTCCCGCACAAATTCCACAAATCAGAGAATGCCATCCCCGGTTCCATTCCTGTTTTCGGATTTTATTTTTTTCTGAAATGGGAAAACCTGGAAAGGAAGGAAATCGGAAGGCATGGCAAATGTAATTGGGCGAAGGTCTGGCAAACCAAACTGACAAAAATCAACTTGAAAACAAACGCGAACCTGCAAAAATTCCAACACAAAATTGCTACTGCGTTAATTCCGGTTGGTGATGAAACAAACCCATCCAAACTCACCCAAAACCCAGCCAAACCCACCCCTGCAACACACCCAGCCAGAAAACGGTTACGCAGTTGCGTAACCTGCGGAACCTTTTTGTGAAAGAGTTTACTCACTCCGCGAAACTCACCCACACCCACGACACCCATCCACAACCAGGCAGAAAAAAAGGGGTTACCCACCCACCCCAGTTACACCTACCCACATCCAGCCAGAAAAAGGGTTACGCATCCACCTACACCCAACCAGAAAAAAGGTTACGCGCCCACCCGCAACCACCCACATCAAGCCACACCCACCCATATCCAGCCACACCCAGCCAAAAAAAGGTTACACCACCCACACCAACCCACCCGCACACACCAACACCCACCCACACCCAGCCAGAAAAAGGGTTGCTCACCCACCCGCACCCTCCCACACCCATCAACAACCAACCCAAATCCCCAGACAGAAAACGGGTCACTCACACACCATCATCCAACCACACCCAGCCACATCAGCCAGAAAAAGGGTTACGCACCAACCTACACCCAGCCAGAAAAAGGTTACGCGCCCACCCGCAACCTCCCGCATCCAACCACACCCACCCATATCTATCCAGCCGCAACGACCCATATCTATCCAGCAACACCCAGCCAAAAAAGGTTACGTCACCCACAGGTAGCCATAAACCACCAATATCCACCCACACCCAGCTAGAAAAAGGGTTGTTGTCCCACCCGCACCCTCCCACACCCAGCAACAACCAACCCAAATCCAGACGGAAAACGGGCACCCAGCCAGAAAAATGTTTAAACGCCCACCCACACCCACCTGACTGGCTTGGGTGGTGTTGGCCGGTATTTGGCCCTCACTGGCCAACGGACGGGACGGGACTGTCAGCTGGCGAAGCTCGGACGTGCGCACAGTAAATGATTGAGGGCGGTGCCGGTGTGGCAACATAATCCTCCCAAGTTCAGCTGTGGGCGGTGTCGCAACCAGTGTGGCAGTGCTTGACGAATTTTCTGCGAAGGCTTCTTTCCGGCAATTTTCGGTTTTGAAGTGCGTGAAAAATGTGTTTGCAATGCATGCAAAATGTCTTTGCAACGCGTGAAAAATGTGTTTCCAACTTTTGACTGAGGGGGGACACAATTCCATGATCGCATGGAAAGATTTTTAGAAAAAGGCTGTGTTGTTGGCCGTGCAATTGTGTCCCTCCCTTTGGCCCAGCATGCGGCACAGGGTGTGCCTTTTCTGTCGGGTAGTTGGTAAGGTCAGGTTCGGTGAGGTTTGTTTGGGTTTAAGTTAGGGATCTCTGTGTAGTGAAATTGAACCCAACTTTGAATAACCCGGACCTGACCCAACCCAATCTGTAGGAACAAAGAAATAAAGCAGGAACAAAAAAAAAACAAAAAAAAAATAACAAAACAAAAAGCAAAGAAAATGCAAAAAGAAAACCGTTTGTCGATGCCACAGAGGTGCGCAAATGCACGACACAGAGAAAAGGCACACCCTTAAGTCTGATGATGCAAAGGGGTACACATTTGTATGGCTCAGAGGACAGCTTTTCACTGAAAATGTTTCCATGCGAGCGTGCAATTGTGTCCCCCTTCTAATAAAACGACATGATCCTTTTGACTTTCCAAAGTTCAGCAAATTTTCATGATCCGAGCATGTTCCGAACGGTCAGCGTAAAGAGAATTGGAATTGGAAGTAAGAGTGAAACAGAACAGCATGTGATGACTAATGACGTCGTTCTTTTGACATATCGAATTCCAAACTGTGGCAAGAACTACCTTCCCCGAAATTCCAATCGCATATGCGTTGTGAACACCGTGGGTGATTCTGATTTCCTTCAATTGACGTCATTAGAGACATTTTTTGTGCCAGAAAACCAAAAACTTTGAACACACCGCTGTGGACCTTCGGCTACATTTTGTGAAAACATTGGTCGATGCTGAGGGGTGGGCGGAATGTCTAATTTTCGGAAGGTCTAAAATTCACTTAAACGGGGACGACCCTGAGTCAGTTTGGAAATCTGCCGGGAACGACCCTGATTTGATCGGGTGTACCCGAATACCCCTCTTGATTTTTTTCCCGGCAGATTTGCAAGTCCTTCTTTCAGGTTCGTTCCCTGTTTTTCAGGGAGTGCCCCACTTTCAGGGCCCGTATCTCCGAAACGGACGGCCCTGGGTGATCGTTCAGGGTTGTTCCCGGGGGGTTTGCGGGTATGCCCGATCAAATTCAGGGTCGTTCCCGGCAGATTTCCACACTGACTTTCAGGGTCGTTCCCTGTTTTTCAGGGGGTGCTCCACTTTCAGGGCCCGTATCTCCGAAACGGACGGCCCTGGGTGACCGTTCAGGGTTGTTCCCGGGGGGTTTTCGCGCATGCCCGATCAAATTCAGGGTCGTTCCCGGCATATTTCCAAGTCCTTCACTGACTTTCAGGGTCGTTCCCTGTTTTTCAGGGGATCCCCCACTTTCAAGGGTGCCCCACTTTCAGGGCCCGTATCTCCGAAACGGACGGCCCTGGGTGACCGTTCAGGGTTGTTCCCGGGGGGTTTTCGGGTGTGGCCGATCGAATTCAGGGTCGTTCCCGGCAGATTTCTGAAAAATATAGAAATTCCCTGTTTTAGAAAACAACCCCGACCCCGTACTCCTGCAATGCGCATCGCTGGCAACTTCAGGAAAGCCGAGAAAAAAGTATTTTGAAACAATTTTGGGGTTAAGTCATTTATACGGGGGGGACACAATTGCACGGCAACAGGGAACAGTTTTTAAGAAAACAGCAGTACCCTTTGCCGTGCAATAGTGTCCCCCCTTTGGCACCAGCATACGGCACAGGGTGTGCCTTATTTCTCTGGAGGGTGGGTAGTCGGTTGAGATAGGTTAATTAGGCGCTTTGGATAGGTTAAGTTAACTTCGGTAGGTTCGGTTGGGTCGTTAGGTTAGGTTAGAGTAGGTTAGGTTAGGTTAGGGTTCTCTGTGCAGTGTACCTTTACTAGAAACAACCAAATGAACCAACACGAAAAACAACCTCGACCCAATCCAATCTAACCTAACCTGACCTAACCTAACCAAATCTAACCTAACCTAACCAAACCTACTCTAACCTAACCTAACCTAACCTAACGACCCAACCGAACCTACCGAAGTAAACTTAACCTATCCAAAGCGCCTAATTAGCCTATCTCAACCGACTACCCACCCTCCAGAGAAATACGGCACACCCTGTGCCGTATGCTGGTGCCAAAGGGGGGACACTATTGCACGGCAAAGGGTACTGCTGTTTTCTTAAAAACTGTTCCCTGTTGCCGTGCAATTGTGTCCCCCCCGTATAAATGACTTAACCCCAATTTTGTCGACAACCATGATAAACCATATCGTGCGTCGGGATGAATGGGTAAAGAAATGTATAAGGAGGGATACAATTGCACGATCGCAGAGAAAGATTGTCAGAAAAAGCTGCGCTCTTGGCTGTGGGTCAGGTTGGTTGAGATTAGATTAGAACCTACACAAATCTCCATCTCATTCGTTGCCTTCCATCATCAATACCCTGCGAAAATGTAGGGTGCGGCACATTACTCCCGACTCTCCAAAGTGGGGAAATTTACCCCCATCGTTTTCAAAAACCCGGAAACGGGTGTCGGAAAACTCCAGATTTTCATATATCACATCCTTGCACTTATCCCAAGGAACGAGGTAATTAACCTCCAAAATTTTAAACCACCAAGAGACAGGAGGAGAAAAAAGAAGAGGGGAGAGGAGGGGAGAATAGCGGAGAAAATGATATGAGAGGCGCAGATGAAGAGAATGGGGAAGGCGAGGAGGCAAGAGGGAGAAGACGACTTGAGAGGGAAAGAGACGTGAGGGAGAAGATATGCCAGAAGAGATGTGAGAAGAGAAGATGGGAGAAGACGAGAGGGCAAAGGACGAGGGGAGAGGAAAAAAAAGGGAGAAGAGGAGATGGGATAAGAGAAAAGGGGAAAAGGGGAGAGGAGGAGAACAAGGATTTCATTCAGAGGAAGAGGGGGCGACTGGCCGACGGCCCCTCCTTGATGAGAAACAGTACGGAATTCCATGGCCTTTTCAGCAGGTGGCAAGCGAGGCACGTGGCTCGCTTTCCCCGTTGAAAATATCTGCCTTTGGCGCGCTCTGCTGGGATTGACCTCCAGGATAGGAATATTGCATTCAAAATGAACCCCAAATCATGGACCCTGGAACATTTGTTCCAGTGCTATGCCCAAATTTCAAAATTTCTTCAGCTTCTGTCAGCCACCCCGCCAGGGCCTCTGCACCTTTAAACCCTGCTGGGCTCCTCCCCAAACCGCAATTTCTGTATGTGGCTTCGCCAACCAACAGAGAGACCCGACAGGGTCGATGCCCGACGGCGAGGAGAGGAGGAAGAGGAGAGAGGGGAAGAGGAGAGAGGGGAAAAGGAGAGAGGAACGAGTAGGGAGGGGAATAGAGGGAAAGGGAGAAGTGGGCCGAACAGAAGAAGGGAGTAGGGGAGGGGAGAATATGAAAGGGGAGACCTGGAAATAAGGGAACACACGGGAGATAAAAGATGAGGGACTGGGATAGGGAGAAGAGGAGAAGGGAGAAGAGGAGGAGAGAGAAGAGAAGAGTAGAATGAGAAGATGGGAGAAGAGGAGAACAAAGAAGAGGTGAGGGGAGAAGAGGAAAGAGGTAGGGAAGATGAAAAAGCGATAGGAAAGTGGAGTGAAGGAGAGGTAAATTGGAGAGGGGGAAGGGAGAGAGAGCCGAGTTGAAGAAAGAAGAGGAGAGACGAGAATAGGAGTAGAAAGAAGAGATAGGAGAAGAAAGAAGAGATATTGGAGAAGAGGAGAGGGACAGAAAAGAGGGAAGAAGAGAAGATGGCAGGAAAGTAGAGTGGAGAAGGTGAAAAGAGGAGAGGGGGAGAAGGGAGTAGGGGAGAAGAGGAGACGGGAGGAAATGAGAGGGAAGAAGAAAAGAAGAGGAGAGAAGAGAGGGAAAAGATTGGCGGGGAGAAGTGTAGATGGGGGAAGAAAAGAGGGGAAAGTGGAGAGGGTGGAAGTGGACAGGGAAGAAGAGGAGCGGGAAGAAGCGGAAAGGGTAGAAGAGGAGAGGGTAGAAAAGGAGAGGGTAGAAGAGGAGAGGGAAGAGATGAGGAGAGGAAGAGATGAGGAGAGGAAGAGATGAGAGAGAAAACGGAAGAGGGGGGAATAAAGGAGAAGGGAGGTGGAGATATGAGAAGAGGAGAGGGAATGGAGGAGCGGGGCCATGGCCACCAGACCGACTGATCCGGCCCATCGGGAAGGGCGGCACAATTCCAAAGGCTCGACTGAAAAAAAAAACATGTGGAGTCGGGTCAAGTTAGCGGTCGCCATTTGCAGACAGAAAATGGACGGCAGCAACAAACAGGCTGACATTTGGAATATTGCACTTTTTTACCGTTGGGCAATCTTTATTGCCTGTGCATTATAGGGCAACGGTCAGGCGCAGGCCGCAAACGGATGCGAGCAGAGCAGGGACGTCACTTCAAAGGCAGAGAGGGCGACTTGCTTGCCGACAAACAGTCCGACTTGCTTGCTTGCCACCTGACATATGCTTTTGACTCGCCCTGGTGGGAACTTTGACTCCAGAAACGAATATTGAACTCAATATTGACCCAAAATTTATGACTTTCTTCAGCGAATGGGGGCTTCGCCTCCAGACCCCCAACCCTCAGAACCCCGCTGAGGCTTCGAAATCTGAAAAAAAATAAACCTTCAGAGACAGGAAGAGAAGAGAGGAGGGAAGCGGAGAGCAGAGGAGAGAAGAAGCGGGCTGAAGGAGGAGAGGGGAAAAAAAGAGAGTGGCGAGGAGCGGGCAAAAGGGGATACTGGAGACAGCAGAAAAAGGGTTGAGCTGCGAGTTGAGAAGAGGGGAAAACACGAGATGGGACAAGACAGGGGACAAGAGGAGAGGGGCGAGGAGAAAAGACAACAGGGCAGCGGGGAGCGAAGAAGACATTGACCAGCCGATGAATTTCAGTTGAGAATGAACAAACGCGGATCTGGCAAGTGGCAAACAAACAGAATTTTTCTGTTCAACGTTCTCACAGATTTTGTGAAGAGGTGGAGGTGGAGAAGATTCAGGGAAAGACTGTGGATGTTGATTTCTTGCAAAACGACGACGTTTAAAAATGGCACATTTTTTTTCCAATCCACTTCCGCATACGCGTCTCTGATTGGCTCTTGGGAATTCCAGCCAATTTCAACATCCAATTTTCAAAACCTGACCTAACCTAACCTTACCCTATTGTGACCCCAAAAAGAGTTGCGAAGCGGTGGCAAACATGCCAAATGGCAAAAAGCGGTGGCAATGCAAAAATCCCAAAATTGATGACGTCACAATTTCGGACGACGGGATTGGCTGTTGCGAGCTCCAGGTCCGCAAAAATTATGCTTCAAAATGCCGATGCATCCTGAAACTGGACACCTGCCTGTGTAACGGATTGTGCACGGACGTGTGTATGACACCAATGCGCATGAACGGTAACAAACGGGCAGATCTCGGCCTGGTGGATGGGAATGGAGAAGTGGATTTTGCTCTTGAATGGCAAACTAGAAATTGCAATGTTCGTTTTGGAGCTGCCGCAGAGGAATAATCAGCGAGGATTACAGTGCAATGCAAAAAATGCTCCCGGCTTTTTTGAAATTTTGACCCCAAAAGTCAATTTCCCACGCACCACACCCAGAATCAAGGTTTTCAGTTTGGGAAAGTCACAGAGGAATATGGACACACTTCACAAGTAGGGGGAATCAGTTCACGGGTGCAGGCGTGGAGTAGGCGTATGGAGCAGGGTTGGCGCGAACTCTTCACCTAAAGCTGTGGACACCAGGTGGTCACAACCTAAACCACAACCAAAAACTCCTGCGGAACACCGGGCAGCCTGAGGTTGCGTCAGTCTTGGTGTACAAACTGCAACCACACCCGGACGACAATCAGCGCCATCACAGGGAAAACGCCCCAAAAGTCCTCGCAGTGGCCGCAGGCCGGAGGCCGTGAGAGTTTGAGGTTGCGAGGTGGACAGAGGGGAAATGAGGGAATGGAGATGGCGAGGGTTGGAAAGCGTGAGATGGAAGAGAGAGAAGAGAGAAATGGTAGGTGGGAGAGATGATATGATGTCGGGAAGAAGTGGACGGGAGACTGATGAGATCGAGAAAAGCGAGGGCGGCTGGCAAGGAGCCAGCCGCCCTCGCTGGCTGAGCCTTGGTGGTAGGGAGGGAGAGAGGATGGGAGGTAGGGAGAAAAGGGGACAGAGAAACGAATAGAGGGATAGTTATGTTAAGGGAGGGAAAAGCAAAATAGAGGGAGGGCTGGAAGAGATAGATGGAGTGATGTGGAGAGGGGGAATACGGACAAACTGAGGGGGAAAGGGGTGGTGCATTGAGAGAGGCAGACAGATGGCAAGGACAGAGTGCGGGTGTCTGCGAGAGGGGGAGAGACAGTGAAAGGAAGGCGAGAGATGGATGGCGAGGGAGACAAGGAGGGTAACCGAACGGATGGATGGAAGGGAGAGAGGGACACATTGACAGAGAAGAGGGAAAGAGCTGTGTTAATGGAGAGAATTAGGGAGAAAGAAGGGAGGTATGGAGGGCAGGAGAGAAAAGTGAGAGGGAAATGAGAAGGAAACAGGAAACAGACAGGAAGGAGAGAGATGGTGGAGGGAGAGATTGGGTGATGGAGAGGAAACGCGGAGTGATAGATGGGGCGAGGTAGTGAGGACGCAAGCAACTAAAATCCAATCCAAGGAACTAACCACAGCCAAAGAAAAGAATCAGGAGAAGAGTTCGCGGAACAAGTCAAGCCGTTGAGTTTCTGGGGATGTCAAAACGACAATGCAGCAACAGAAGCAAGCCAGAAACTCGCGGATAAAACTGAAATGAAATGCCTGGCGGAGTGCATGTGAATGACGAGATACAGCACAACTTCTAGGCCGGAGAACAACAGCGTATCTCACATTCAAGGAAGTGGCCGCGAAGCGGCCATGAGAGCGGCCGAAGGCCGCTCTTCGGGGCGCAGCCCCGACAGGGGTTGGCGGCCGAAGGCCGCAGGGGCGAAGCCCCTAGTTTTGTTTAATTGCTGGGCAAGATCAATACAAAATCAAAGTGTTGGATGCGACACTTTTAGTTCGCAAAGTCAGGTTGAATCCGAGAATCTTGTTGGGACATGCGAGCGCATTGGAAAAAGGGAATGCAAAGTATCCTTTGACGCGTGTAGAAACTAAAGTTTTGACAATCCCTGCAAACATTCAGAGCAAGACGTTGGATAATATATTTTTGGGGGCGTTACCAAAACGTCTCGTTGTTGGGTTTGTGTCGAACAGGGCTTTCAACGGTGACATCAAATGCAATCCTTTTAACTTTGAGCATTTTGATGTGAGCTATTTTTCGCTTTATGTGGACGGGGAACAAGTTCCCAGCAAACCGCTGCAACCGGTTTACAGTTCGGAAAATTTGAACGTTGCGAGTTACCACACTTTGTTTTCGGGAACAGGCACACATTACCAGGATGAAGGAAATGATATAGATAGGTCAGAGTATGCGAAAGGGTACTGCCTTTACGCATTCGATTTGTCCCCGGATTTGGGGTCTAGTGCCGGCACGCATTGGAACGTGGTTAAGCTAGGCAATTTGAGAGTGGAAGTTAATTTCGCACAGGCATTGCAGGAATCTATAAATTGCATAGTTTACGCTGAATTTGAATCAATCTTGCAGATAGATAAACAGAGGAACGTGATTGTTGATTACGGCAATTAGGGTCAGACATTTAGAAGTAATTCGGCTCCAAGAGTTTTTATGGAAATTTGTGTGTACTGATAAACATGAATACGTCGCAGATAGATAGTGCAATGATGAGCGACTGCAAAGTTGCGTCATCGTTTTTAGGTGTGTTTGCGTATGACAAGTTCCCACGCAAAGTGAAAAGGCCAGCAGGTATGGTAGTTAATACGGACCCGTCAAATTTGCCTGGAACACATTGGGTCGCCCTGTACGTTGACAAGAGTGGAAGAGCAGAATACTTTGATAGTTATGGCATGGCGCCGTATCAGCCCAAATTTCAAACGTGGGTACTTGAGAATTCGAAAGGTGAGTGGGGGTATAGCAACACGGAGCTGCAGGCGACGGAGAGCGAGGTGTGCGGGCATTACACCATGTGGTATATTTCGGAGAGGTGTAGAGGTAAATCGATGGAGGATATTGTTAATACGTTCTCGGGAGATCGCAGAGCAAACGACAGGCTTGTGGTGTACAGGTGTTTGGCGCGCTTTGGAGACCTGCGTAAATACAATTCATCATCTCGCTCCAGAGATCGGAGCTCGAGCGGTATAATTTGTCAATGCTGCTCATCGCGCAGGTGATCAGTCTTCGTTCTGCTGCCGACGTGAACGGTTCTCTCTTGCAGTGTTGTTTTTTCCAGTTCAAGTGCGCGCGGTTTTAATTTATCTAGTGATCGCAAAGTAGGATCCGATTGAACATGTATGTAGTTGTAGACATGGAGTGTCTGAAGGGGAGGAACGGAGAGTGGGTGGTCAAGGAGTTGGCCGTAGCCAATCCATTTTCGCGCCAATTTCAAACATGGCATTTTCAGGCGCCGTACGCGTGGAAGCAGTTGCCTGGGAACATCAAGGGGGAGAATAGGTGGTTGAGTGCACATAAGCATGGCATGGACTGGCGCGACGGCCATGTTCCATATTTTAATTTGACGGCCATTTTGCGCAAGGCTACATTAGCAATGACCAACGAGAAGCCCGTCGTGTTTGCCAAGGGCACAGAAAAATGTAAATTTTTAGCGGCCATGTTGCCTGGTGTCATAGTCACCGATTTGGAATCGGTTGGGTGTCCTAAAGTGGAGGACATTACTTTTCCATCGTGCAATTGTTTTGTACATACGGAAGTTCCTCATTTGAAAATCGATTGCGCGGCGGCAAAGTGTCACCTTAAACGAATCGCTTCACTGAGAGCGAAGCTCGTTCTGTTAATGTCAACTGGATGCTTTCTGGTTTTTCAGTATCTGTATCTATGGAACAATAATTTTTATATCGGTTGAATATTCTGTAATGCCCTGTACATTTGTATTCTCCCATATTTTTTGTTTCCTTTGGCTCTTTTCTTGCTCAATGTAAGACCGAGGTGAAGTGGGCGCTGTGTGCGAGCAAAATTGCTCAGTCGTGATTCAGCTCTCGTGCCGTGCGGACGTGTTTTGTGGAGCTCCTCACTCTCTGTCTGCGATTAGTGATTCCGGGTTTTGTGATTAGTGATTCGTTCAGATATTCAGTGTAGAATAGTTTGGTGGCCTCTTTAGTTTTTTGTTAAGAGATTTTTGTGAAGCATTTGCTTCGAGCCGTTTGATAATCGGCCTCATTTCCAGAGAAACCTTTTCCAAAGGTTTATTGAAGCTTTTGCTTCCATTTGACGAAATATATTTTGTCTTGTTCAGCATCCTGATTTAAAGTTTGATTTTGGGAGAATGGGTCCAACACCCAAGTTGAGGATTGTGGCTGGGGATCCCCATTCCGATAGCGACAGCTCGGATGGTTTTGAAACATCGAAGCATAGCTTCTCCAGAGTGCAAGTGCACGAGCCAGGGAATGGGGTTATCGAGCCACAGCCAAGTACGAGCGGAAAGCAAGAGGTGAATGTGGGACCCAAGAGGAAGACATTTCGCAGGAACTTGCCTGTGAGAAAGTTTTGGGATTTGGGGTCTGGTGTGACTGTTGCAGTCACGGCCAAAAACGGTTCAAAGACCGAACTTGATTTCCAGCCTCATATTATGTTTGTTGCAGAGCAGGGGGACGAAGACCCTTACGAGACATGCAACCGCAAGTTTGCGGAAACATCGATTTTGATTTTGGATCACGAGGGATACAAAGTGATCAGGGAATTTTTGCCAGAGGCAGTAAAGTTGATTGGTGAGAAATTTGAAGGTTCTGTTGAAAAGACCGATGGGCACCGCGACTTTGTTTTTGAATTTTCATTTAATTACGAGAGAGGACCTGGGATGTACATTTGGGAGAGCAAGAATGGATTTTACACAGACAAGGGGATTTTCTTTCTGGAGTCCGAAATGGTCAATGTACTTGGAAGATACATGAAGTACATAGACGACCATGTCAAATTGTTGATTGCAGAGAAGCAATCTTTTGACAACATGGCACACGCTGTAATGACATTTTGCGCCAAGCTGAAAAGTTACAAGTGCGGGTTGCACCGTACGTTTGGAACGGCGAGCAGAGTGCTCGTATTCATAAACGAGTGGGGGTACATGAAGGATATCTTGAGAATATTTTTTGATCAGATGAACTTGGAAAAACACTATTGTGTTTTTAACGCATACAGTCTACTCGCAACTTGCTCGGCCGATGCCGAGCTGCGTTAGCTCGAGCTTCGCTCTCAAAGATCTGTAAATTGCGAGTAAAAGACTTGCTTGCAACTTTCTCCTTTTCCCCAAGCCGTTGGATGTTTTTATTTGATTGTATCCGAGGCGTATTCCGCATATATGTGGATACATGAGATGACCAATGAGTCATATGCCTTGAAGGCTTAAATGATTGAAATGAAGCGAAATTTAATTGCGCTTCAAAGCGTGCACGCAGTAATTCCCCTGAAGAACCCAGTCATGTGTGACGTGCAGAGCGCCACGTAATTGGCGTATTCACATAGGGGAGTGGTGACCGTGGAGCTCGGACAGTGTGGACCATGAACCGTGGCCGTACTGCGCCGCACCTTATGGGTGTATTCACGGTCACATTATACCTGCGTGCACGCCGAACAATTACCATAGAGCGATCTCTGATCGCTGGAATTTTGAATATGTATTCCACAAAAATGATGAACAACATGCGGATACGCATTCCGGACTCGTACCGATGTGGGTCGGGCGGGTCTTGGAAACTTTCGTTTTCTTTATTCGCATCCACGGCTATCCTAGAACACCTCACACAGAGAGTTGCAATGCATTGTCTCGACTGTTGCGAACAGACCTTTTGGTCTTTTCGATGGTATAGAGCTTCAGATCCAACTGATGCTGGGATCCTGCTCTGGAGAGCAACGCTCGAACTGTAATGATCGTCGTTCCAAACATGTGTTTCATTGTCGTGGTTTTTGAGTTTGTGAGTTTTTGTAGATGTCGGGGAGTGTGGATAAAATTGTGGCATTTTCTTTTTCTTTTCTTTTTGGGCAAAAAAAATAAAAATCAAATAAAAAATAAAAATAAAAAAAAATACAAAAAAAAATCAAGTCGTCGAGCGTTGTGCCCTCAGGTCGCTGGTCTTACCCATCAATTTTAATTGCCATCCATGTGAAATATTTCGCAGTGAGAGCAGAGCTCGATATGTTTTAGTTTCCCCAGGGTAAGATCTCGAGACCATGGAGACGACGGGGCTGCAAGGGGAGCAGATGCTGAACAACGCAAAATATTTTTCCGGCGTACAAGCTTTATTGTACGTCGGGACGTGGATTATACCTATTGGGGATACCACGAAAAAAAAAATGCGCCACCAGCCCTACGTCAATACGTGGTGTGGAAATGGGCTGCACCTTTACATTTTGGCAATGAGTCGAGATGTAAAGGTGACGAACGAACATATTGTTCGAAATCCAAACGCAAAATTTTTGAAGCACACTGTACCGAAGCAGGCTGAAGGATTGTCCGGAATGCTCCGAGCTCGCGTTGATTGCGTCTTTGATTGCGTCACACAGCTTTGGCGCTGAAGGGCGGTGGCCCCGGCGGTCGGGCGCGCTCCGCGGATGCCCAAACACACGCTCATCAACGTGCGTGGCTCTAATATTTCCAGCGCTGTTTCCACAGCGTCCCGTATAGTTCGCACAATGGTTCACACAATTTGGGGACGGACTGTACATCGCGGGACCAAGAAACTCCCGTATGATTTACATTGCGGGACAGCGAGACGTGGGAGGTGGGAAGGTACCCGTGGGGGAGTGGGCGGGGTGGGGATACTCCCATTTGATTTACATTGCGGGACAGCGTATGCACCATATTTTTTAAAGTCTCACTTGTACCTGAATGAACCTTGGGCCAAATTAAAATTTGATTGTGATTTTGAACTCGATTTCGGGTTAAAGCTGTTTATACGGGGGGACAGTTTGAACTGCTACCATGTTTTCTTTTCTCATACCTTGACTGTACCAGATAGATTTTTATTGGGGGGACAGTTTGAACTGACCTCCTTTAACATAATTTCTGAAGACATTCTACAAGGTGTACCAAAAGGAATACTTTTGTCTTTAGTCTTGTTATTTTTAATATCATTGGGTTGTTATTTATTGGGTTAGGTTAGGTTCGGTTACGTTAGGTTGGGTTAGGTTAGGTTAGTTTCAAAAACCAAACCAAATTAGGTTTGTTTTGGTTGACCTAACCAAGACCATTCCAAACCTAACCGAATATAACCTAACCCAACCTAACCACAACAAATCAAACAAATGACAACCCAATATCATTAAAGGATGCATTCCCCATGGCCGCGAAGGTTACGTATCCAAACCATACCCAACCTAACAAATAGGTAACCCAAAATCATTAACGGCGGTTGTCGCATTTGTTGGATTTGTTGTGGTTAGGTTGGGTTCGGTTAGGTTAATTCGGTTAGGTTTGGTATGATCTTTGTTAAGTCAACCAAAACAAACCTAATTTGGTTTGGTTTTTGAAACTATCCTAACCCAACCTAACGCAACCTAACCGAATCTAACCTAACCTCACCTAACCCAACAAATAACAACCCAATGATTGTGAGAAATGAAACATAAACGAGAATAAAGACAAAAGTATTCTTTTTGGTACACCTTGTGGAATGTCTTCGGAAATAATGAAAAAGGCGGTCAGTTCAAACTGTCCCCCCAATAAAAATCTCTCTGGTACAGTCAGGTTGAGAGAAAAGAAAACATGGTAGCAGCTCAAACTGTCCCCCCCGTATAAACAGCTTTAACCCGATTTTGATTTTCGTTTGTAAATAATTTCTATGGTCGTGCGGATTAACGGCCGGCGATGGACAAAGCAAGATGGAGCGGGTAAACCCCATCCACAACGTCAGACATTGAGTTTGGAACCTTTGCAGATAGCCACCCAGTTGATGATTAATTTGACCGAGGTCGAGATTCGACGAAATTGCAAATGCAAGAAGAAAAACGAAAGAAAGAAAAGAGAAAAACCCACGAAAGAAATTGTGTCATGAATGCCAAGCCTTCAACGAAGCGAGATCAATTCTTGCCGAAGTCCTGAAAAACGCCGTACAAACACGTCGTTCACGTTTGAAATGACTGGTCTCCGTAATTGACAAAAATAGCTTCGATTTTCGTCATCAATTTTTCCAAAATTAGAGCTTTGAATGTTTGCAAAAATGATTGCCTTTGCGTGCATGCGGCTTCCTATTGTTACTCGTATCCTTGTCTGCTGCTGTGTTTGAAAGAATGCCCTGAATGTATACCGGTGATAACGGTTGCCGGTTAACGGTTACCGGTTACTGATTAACGGTTACCGGCGATAGCGGTTGGCTATCAGAACACGTTCCAGTTATTATTCGGCAACTTCTCTTTCGATAGCAATTTAAGAGTGGCTGAAGTTGGTACAACCAAATCTTCTACCTACAGCACCTTTCAGTTCATTTTGTTGCAGACATATTCCCCAATGCAACTGAATCTCAAGTTAAACTCAATAACCAGTTCAATAGATAGATTTGTGTTGCGAAAATTTAATTTCTATGCGCAACGCTAATTCCTTTTCCATTGTAGCGAAAAATGAATCCGTCTGATGAATTGGCTATTGAGTTGAACATGATGGTGAGTTGCAATGGAGAATACGGCCGTTGATCTGATGTCCGAAGTTAAAACTAATGGTTCTATAACCACTGACCTTATAAGCTCTGAGCAATAAGTGCATCATTAAACGTACGAGTCTATGGCGTCTCTTTGGACCGTTTTCGGGAAGGGATTAAAATCGGCACCGTTTAGATTACGTCTTTTTCCGGACACGTATGATTTGAATAATTGCAGTGCATTTTGAGAATGGCGAGCGAGCCAGCCGCACGTGTATAAAACGCATTGCAACAACGCAGCAAAACCTCCCAGGTGTAAACACCCTTTTGCTGCTGTTCATCAGAAAATGCGCCAACAACAGACGCGCAGATCAACAGCAATTGGGGCAGCGCAACGTAATGAATTTTAAACAAATTCGGAAATTGAAATTAGTCAAATTGGCAGCGAAGGAGCACGGAACACTGTGAAGACAAAAGAAGAAGGGCTTGAATTTGTTGATTATTTGCCTTTCGCTTTGTGATTACGCATAGCCATTACCCTTTCCTTCGTTTGTGGCCTCAAAATTACAAAGAAAATGACTCAAAGGCATGGTCGTCTTTCCAAGTGAATGGATGGCCTAATTTAAAAGCTATCGGCTCGATAATTCTGGCAGTGGCGCACGGGAATAACGGGAATACTGGGAGAAAATAGGACCCCTGCGCGAGTTGCCTTTATTAGTGAAATTTCAATGGTTGTTTCCATGTGTCCTGAATTGACTTGCTTATTATGACCGTGTTTTACATGTACCTAAACTGGCCTTGATTTTTAATCTGATTTTAACGTTACCGTGTTAATAATGTCCTGTTCTTCTGCGTCGGGTATTATGCTATCAGTTGGCAAATCTCAGTCAGAGAGGGTGACCTGCGGATGATCACAGTTCACGGCCAGGCGCATAGTTTTCTTCGGAACGCTGAAACATTGTGCCCCCAAGTACTTGATTCCGCAATGATTGTGTATACCATAAACACTTGATTCCAATGATTTTGCACCATAAACACTTGATTCCAATGATCATGCGCCATAGACTCTTGATTCCAATTATTGTGCGCCATAAACATTTGACTCCAATTATTGTGCACCATAAACACTTGATTCCAACGATTGTGCACCCCAAACACTCAATGATTGTGTATCTATACTGAAAACTTGATTGCAATGATTGTGCACCATAAATACTTGATTCCAATTATTGCGCGCCATAACACTTGATTCCAATGAATGTGCACGATAACACTTGATTCCAATGACATTGCACCACGTGCGTGGGTTGCCCAAAAGGAATTCGAAAGGCCCCTATAACCTTCTAAACATTTGTGAGATTATTATTTTCTGTTGCTTGGAATGCATTATTTTGAAAGGACAGACCGGGATTTCTGTTCTCAAAGCTGAGGACAGATCGCAAACGTTGTCATGGACACCAATTATTCTTCATCCAATGAATGAAAAACTTTAGAGCCCGTGATTAGGCTCGGCATCGTCTTTGAAGAAACTCATTAATTCCATGTACGAATAGATATGCGTTTATGGAGGCTACATCTGTCAAAGCGGTATTCCATCTGTAGTTTCAGATTCGCATTGAAAACAGACGGAATTATGTGCCTCTAAAACTATACTTCGCGGTCAAAGTGCCATTGTGGTGGGACTTCCCTTTGTGAAGCTTTATTGTGGGACACGCATTGGTTTGTTTGTTGTCAACTCGACTCAGATTTCAACTGTTTTAAAACGGTTGGAATCTCAGTTTTACCACGCCCACAGTTCATCCGCCCCCAGATGGCAAGTATTCCATAAGGTTTTGTACGGCACGTTTCCTCATTCGACTTTGCATTGGCCTTTTTCGCGGGGGCTCCAGCAATGTCTGCTCCATGTTAAAATTACAACAATGTTACTAGTTTGTTTTTTTTTTCATTCAATCGATCAATCTCCAACGGCCGTATTCCTCATTGCCACGCACCCTCAGGTCAAACTCAATTTAGCCAATTCGACAGATGGATGCACATTTCGCAATGATGGCGAAGGAATAAGCATTGTAACTTAGAAATGAAATTTTAGCGACACAAATCTGTCCACTGAATTGACTATTGAGTTGCACCTGAGGGTGTGTTGCAATGGGGAATACGGCCGAAAGTGTAATTTTTTAAATTGTGCGCCAGACGAGAGGCGATGCAAAAGTATTTCTTGGTCAGATGCACAGTGCGGAGGACAGAGTGTGGAATATTTCAGCCATATTTGGACAACATTTTTGAATTATGCGCAATGAAGTGCACAGTTTCATTATAGGAGTAGCTGTATCATTTTTATTTATTATTGCAACAAAACATCCACAAAATGATTTGGCAGATGAATACAGACACATTGTTAAAAAGACAGAAGTGGAACGTGAAGCATAACAATCAAATAATAATAACAACGCAGTCATACATGGGTTACACATAGTCAGTGATGGTAAAAAAAAAAAAAAAATCCAATGCCATTCAAAGGGACAACCTCAATAAAATGCCCTTTTGATCTTCCAGTGCTGCTATATCAATCCATTTGAAGCAATGAATGCACAAAAAAAAATGAATGTTGAAATACTTTCAGAATGCACTTCAGCACAATGACACAACACCGGGCTTGTGTCACAACTCCTCTAATCTATCCGGGCCTTTGGAAAACATGTGGCTATTTTGATGATGGCCTCGACAAAATACTGTACGCGGCAACAGAGAGGCAACTGCAGGCACGGCCTCCCAAACTGTCAAAAAAAACAAAAAAAAAAAACAAGAAAAAAAAATAAAAAAATAAAAAGAAAAAAAAAAATCATATGTTCTAAACCCGCGGCAATTTTCTTCCCAGACATGCAATGAGACTCTGTCATGTAGGTATCCGCTGAAAGTCTTCGAAAACATCGAAGAATGTTGGTCTTTTTCGCGGGGGCTCCAGCAATGTCTGCTCCATTGTTAAAATTTCAACAGTGTTACTTGTTTGTTTATCATTCAATCGATCAATCTCCAACGGCCGTATTTCTCATTGCTACGCACCCTCAGGTCCAACTCAATTTAGCCAATTCGACAGACGGATGCACATTTCGCAACGATGGGAAAGGAATAAGCATTGTAACTTTGAAATGAAATTTTAGCGACACAAATCTATTCACTGAATTGACTATTGAGTTAATTGCACCTGAGGGTGTGTTGCAATGGGGAATACGGCCGAAAGTGTCGACATTTCTTAAATCGTTCGCCGGACGAGAGGCGATGCAAAAGTATTTATTGTTCAGGTGCACAGTGGGAGGTCAGAGTGTGGAACATGGCAGCCATATTCGGACAACATTTGTGAACCATGTGGAATGAAGTGCACAGTTTCTAGGAGTAGCTGCACCATATGTTCTAAACCCGCGGCAATTTTCTTCTTCGCAGACAATGAAACTCTTGTCATGTATCCGTTGAAAGTGTTAGAAAACATTGAAGAAATTACAATGGTCTGTCCAATACTGGGGTTATCTAATTTGAACAGAACTTGATGGTATTTCACGCATTACAAATGTGTGGTGTGAGGCGCATTTGCCATTAATTTTAATTTTGTCCAAGTTTTATGAACTCCAATATTCGATGGACTTTGGCGGCAGCTGTAGGCATGTTCCATAGCTTCCTTCCTGAAAAAGCGATGTTTTTTCTTTCGAAGAAGAAACTGTGCTTTTCTTTCACAAAAATTTTTCACAACGGCACCTCAGTACCGAAGTTTGAAAGGAAAGGAAAGAACAATGTAGGCTTTTGCTTTCGGATTCGAAATCCCACACTCCAAATTAGAGCTTTCCGTTTGCACGCACTTCTAACACGCGCTTAGATGCATGGGAGTGTTCCCTTCGGAACACGTACCTAAAATGTGTTATTGGAACGCCATAATTTTCTGTCACGAATTTGGAGCACATAAAGTGTTATAAATCGCTTATGTGTTCCAAATTTGTGACAGGAATATACGGTTCCAGGAACACATTACGTGTCCTAAGTATCTGAAAGGAACATGCCTTCATCTAAGCCCGCCATGTTAAAAAAGGTGTCCCGAATGGAGATCTCCTATTTAGAGTGTACCTTCGATTCAAAGGAATCCGCGTTTATTGATCCATCTATGTAGCAGGTGCTGAGAAAATCCCATATTTTAATTTCTCGCCAAAACAGTTCAAACATTGGAGTTCATAACTGACACAGGCGCAATTTAGAAACAGCGGCAGCATGCGCCGCAAAACATCACGGAATTCGTGTAACATGTGAAAATGCATTAAACCCCTGGTGGAATTGGATGGCTGTTCTTGTCGCCTGACATCAGTGATGTCTACCACATTCGAAGTGTTTTCGCGGACCCTGTGGAAAGCAGCAGAAAAGACGAGAGACTTTTGAGTTTTTCTTTGCCATAAACGATCCGTCTGAAGTGTTGCTGTTTCACATCGCGTTTTCTCAACAACTGACTCTCAACTAACCTAATCAGTATAATAATATTATCTGCAAACCGAATGAAATTTATGTCTATATATACCTACATTGAGCTCCCAAACGCCAGAGAAAGTCGTCCTATTTTGGCGGTCCGCTCCATCACGGACTCCTGTCTGTATTCGTATTCCCTGCAGTAGGCTTTCCAGGATCTATAAAAAGAAAGAAAGAAAACAGACATTGAGAAACAGATCCTTCAACTTTCTTTCTTCAATCGATTGGTTTCAAAAGCTTTCACAACTTCGATATGATATAACATGAGGGATCTATTTATAGACAGACTCTTGGAAAAAGATACCTGAAAAAGCACAGGCGCTGCCATATGAATTAGACCATCATATTTTGTAGAGAACAAAAAGCTAAAAAGTGAACGGATTATCAAAGAAGTGTATCATAGCCTGCCTACACGCTGACCGCCAGAATTCTTCGAACATTGGAGAAGTGCCATGGCCTGGCCTGGTACTAGGCTTTCGTGCGCCATCCACCGAAATAACTGTTCTTCGGTACCCCGCATGGATGGGCGAAAATTCAGCATTTATTTCTCGATCACGTATTCTCCTGGCGTCGCACCACTCTTGAATGAATTGTGCATACATATTCCTTGTGCTGCACTCATCGCTTCCGTTGCTTATTTTAAAATTTGATTTTTTTTTTTCTTTTATTGTTTGACGACGACTTTTGTCTAATTGGAGTACTGTCTTGTCTGCCTGCCACCAGAGCCCTCGTGGCAGTATTGTTCAAAATAAATAAATAAATAAATAAATAAATAAATAAGTAAATAAATAGATAAAAAACAAATAAAATGCTCGAATTTTAGTGGCGAGCAGCAGTGCGTGCGTCCCGGCGCAAGACCGAAATCTCTGGAGATACGATATTTTTAACTCTCAAGTCCCTTTCAACAAACCGCGACAATGCAATGGTTTCGGCGGTCTTACCGCGCGAAGCAATTGTAAACAATTAAAAAATCCTGTTTCCTTTCCGCACGCTCCGGCATTCCAGATTGGAGAGTGCATCAAAAGGAGCACAATCCATGACAAGCAAACCGTCGAAGAAAGCCCAGGAATGTGAATGCGCAGAAAGAAACTGCGGAACGCGGAGAAGGCACACGCAAGGCGGCGACAGGCAACCAAACCTGCAGACTCTGCCATCTGCATATTCAATCTGCATCGCTACAATAAAACGTTAATATCGTGCAGGCGTTGCATAAAAATCATCTAAAAATTCAGCACCCCGAACGCTAAAGCCACAGGCATCAGGCAGGCAGGCAGAGAACGGCCGTTTCCGCTCCGCCCTTTTCCTCAGGCCCAAATCCTGATCTGAATATTTTTGCTTGTGCGCTGGATTCAGAGTTCTTTAAACGGGGTTTGCGTGGAGAGGAAAAAACGATTGAAGTGCGAAAGAATGACACACGCATTCGTAAAGCTTCAAAGGAAAAAAGCTGTATCAACTTGAGGTGCGAAGGAAATCCAACCGTAAAGTAGCGCAAAATGCTC